>ML310362.1:0-11672 GCA_005239505.1 Nicotiana paniculata
TGTTATGGATTTTGAGTGTTCAGATAAATTTTTAAAGGAAAGAAAAGAATAATGAGGTAGAAGCTGTATATTTACTTCTCGTATTTATTTGAATTACTGTTATTTTAAATGTTTACTGCTTTTATCATCCTTGTATGTCCGTTACTGATATTATATCTTGCTAATCATTTTGTTGGACCTTAGTGAGTGTCAAGTTGACCTATCGTCACTACCTCTTCGAGGTTAGGCGGGATACTCACTGGGTACATATTTGTTTATGTACTCATGCTGCACTTTTGTACTTAATTGTACAGGTTCTGAGGCTGGTGCATCCGGTTATCAGACCGGAGCTCGATTCTGATCTTAGTTGGACCCGACTTCACGGTGAGCCGCTTCTCCTGACGTTCCTCGGCAGCACCATGGAATTCTCTTTTGCTTATTTCCCGTCTATTTCTTTCAGACAGTGGGATTGTATATTGTGTTTTTTATATTCTGTTAATATGCCCGTAGGACTTGTGACACTAGTTCCTGCACATACGTAGTCGTTACTATGGTTTACGGGTCTATATATATATATATATATATATTGGCTCATTCCTCTTTTTGACTGCTTTTGGTAAAAATGGCTTGCTATCTTTTTCAATTAATGTTTGAATTTTAAAAAACTTGGCACGTATTAGGATGTTTAACCAAGCATGGGAGAAATCCTTAGAAATTTAAGTGTGGGCTTGCTTAACCCCGGTGTTGGGCACCATCACGACCTGAGTTAGTATTTTGGATCGTGACAACATGTTATCAGAGCACTAGGTTCACGTAGGTCTCACAAGTCACGAGCAAACCTAGTAGAGTCTTGCGGGTCGGTATGGAGACGTCTGTACTTATCTTCAGGAGGCTATAGGGTGTTAGGTAAACCTCTCCTTATTTTTATTCTATCGTTCAGTCAATGGTTTACTAAATTTCATTCTTCTATTCTCTCACAGATGGTGAGGACGCGTACATGCGATGTTCCAGACCCGGGAGAGGGCACTACCCCCGTTGTTTGAGGCCGTGGCAGAGGCCGGGGGAGGGCATCGGCCTGAGGTATGGGACGAGGGCGTCCCCAAGCTATTCCAGTCATACCACCACCAGAGGACCCTACTATAGAGGAGCAGGGTGAGGTTCCCCCAGCAGGTCCTGCTGCAATGGACTTTATGACGGCGCCAGGATTCCAGGAGATCATGGGCAGTATGATGCGGTTCATGGACACTATGTTCTAGGCTGGTTTATTTCAAGCGGATCCTGCCACATCTCCAGGAAGAAGGGGGAGCCCAGACCCCTACTGCCCAGGCTGAATGCCAGACAGCAGCACTTCATCATACCCCGGGTACACTGCCCGTGGGTGGGGCCCAGACTGTAGCAGCAGCACTTGAGCCTAGGCCAGCTGCGGACGGAGATCCGCAGAAGTTATTAGATAGATGGACTCGGTTGCACCCTCCGTTCTTCGGGGGTGAGCGGGGTGAGGATGCCCAGGAATTTATTGATAGGTGTAGGGACAGACTGCACAACATGAGGATACTGGAGTCCCATGGAGTGGACTTCACTACCTTCCAGCTAGAGAGCAGAGCTCGCAGATGGTGGCAGTCCTATATACTCAGCAGGCCACCAGATTCTCCTCCTATCACCTAGGAGCAGTTTACTCAGATATTTCTAGACAGGTATATCCCACCCTCTGAGAGGGAAGAGCTGCGATATCAGTTTGAGCAGTTGGAGCAGGGACAGATGTCAGTGACAAATTATGAGGCTAGATTCTCAGAGTTGTCTCGCCACGCACTTATGATATTGCCTATTGATGCTGAGAGAGTGCGGAGATTTGTAGCAGGGATGCACTCGGGTATTAGGGCCAATATGGCCCGAGAGATGGAGATGTGGACTCCCTATCAGCTGGTGGTCGAGATATCTCATCGGATTGAGGGCTATCGATTGAGAGGCAGAGAGCAGGGTTAGCAAGACAAGAGGTCTAGGTTCTCCGGGGATTTCAAAGGTGCCCCAGTTAGGGACAGAGGTCAGTTCAATAGAGGTCCGCCCAGTAGGCCTCCATATTCAGCTCCCCCACCACCTCCCCGAGGTGTTCCAGCGAGGGCTTATTTCAGCGCCATGCCAGAGCTTTCCTACCGCCCTCAAGCCAGTCAGAGTTCACCTAGTGGTTATCCCAGTTATTCGAGATTCCCCTGTCCCTACTTTAGTGTTATGCCAGAGAATGCACATCGCTCTCCGGCCATTCAGGGTTCCTCTTTAGGGCACCAGGATATGATACCCGCAGGTTGTTATGAGTGTGGGGATCGAGATCATATGAAGAGGCATTGACCCAGGTTTCGGGGCAAAGCGGTACAGCAAGATTTTCAGCCTATGGGTCCAGCACCAGCCGTCAAGCCACCTAGAGGTGGGGGAAAGGTTGGCAGGGGTCGTCCTAGAGGTAGAGGCCAGTCAGGGGGAGGTCAGCCAGCTCCTAATCATTCGGGCGGGGCTCAGTCTTCCGGTGCTTCAGCTAGATTCTATGCTATCCCAGCCTAATCAGATGCAGTGGCCTCAGACGCCGTGATCACAAGTATTATTACAGTATGTGGTAGAGAGGCGTAAGTGTTATTTGATCCAGGATCCACTTATTCCTATGTTTCGGTCTTATTTTCTCATTTTCTGGATGTCCCTCGTGACTTCTTGAGTTCTCCTATTTATGTGTCCATTCCCGTGGGCGATTCTGTGGTTGTAGACCGGATTTGTCGGTCCTGTGTGATTTCATTTTGTGGGTTTGAGACTCGAGCGGATCTCTTATTGCTTGACATGGTTGATTTCGAGATTATTTTGGGCATGGATTGGCTATCTCCTTATCATGTCATGCTAGATTTCCATGCCAAGACAGTTACTTAAGCCATGCTCGTGTCGCCTAGGCTGGAGTGGAGAGGTTCCTCAGTTAATACAGCCAGCCGGAATATTTCATTCTTGAAGGCTCGACATATGGTCGAGAAGGGTTGTATGGCTTATTTTTCTTATGTGCGGGACACCACCGCCGAGTCTCCGACGATGGATTCAGTGTCAGTTGTTCGAGAGTTTGCTGATGTATTTCCTTCGGACCTTCCTGGGCATGCCTCCGGATCGTGATATTGATTTCTGCATCGATTTAGCTTCAGGCACCCAGTCTATATCTATTGCTCTGTACCGTATGGCTCCAAAAGAGTTGAATGAGCAGCTTGAGGAGTTGTTAGCTAAGGGGTTCATCAGGCCGAGTGTATCGCCGTGGGGTGCTCCAGTTCTATTTGTAAAGAAGAAGGATGGGTCTATGCGGATGTGTATTGATTACCGCCAGTTGAACAAGGTTACCATTAAAAACAAGTATCCTTTGTCGTGCATCGATGATTTGTTTGACCAGTTGCAGGGTGCCCGTATGTTTTCTAAGATTGATTTGAGATTGGGGTATCATCAGTTGAGGATTCGGGCTTCAGATGTTCCGAAGACTGCTTTCCGTATGAGATATGGCCATTATGAGTTCCTGGTGATGTCCTTTGGTTTGACTAATACCCCAGCAGCATTCATGGACTTAATGAATAGGGTGTCCAGGCTGTATATTGATTCCTTTGTCATTGTCTTCATTGATGACATTTTGATTTACTCACGTAGTTTGGGGGAGCACGATCAGCATTTGAGATTTGTCCTCCAGACTTTGCGAGAACAGAAGCTATAAGCTAAGTTCTCCAAATGTGAGTTCTGGTTGGATTCCGTGGCATTCTTGGGGCATGTGGTATCCGGAGAGGGTATCAAGGTTGATCCTCAGAAGATCGAGGCAGTTCAGAGTTGGTCGCGTCCTACTTCAGCTACAGGGATCAGGAGCTTTTTAGGCCTAGCAGGCTATTATTGCCGATTTGTGGAGGGGTTCTCTTCTATTGCAGCTCCATTGACTAGATTGACTCAGAAGAAGGCCCTGTTCCGATGGTCTGACGATTATGAGGCGAGCTTTCAGAAGCTCAAGACAGCATTGACCTCAGCACCGGTTCTAGTATTGCCTTTCGGTTCTGAGATGTATACAGTATATTGCGACGCTTCACGTGTTGGATTGGGGTGTGTATTGATTCAGGAGGAGAGAGTTATTGCGTATGCTTCGCGCCAGCTGAAGGTTCATGAGAAGAATTATCCAGTGCACAATTTGGATTGTGTGTGCATGTAACCGCTTCACAATTTACATTCCGCAAGCGGAGTGTTATTTCCCCAACTCTCATGGGAGCGGGCCGTACGCCACTGCGAGATTGAAAGATATATATATATTATGGTTCGGGCCGTTCGACCCTCGGCAGTGCACAAATATGATCATTATGATGGCTCAGGACGGTTGTCCTTATCCTGTATGCGCATGTTAAATTGTTAAGAATTCTGTTATGGATTTTGAGTGTTCAGATAAATTTTTAAAGAAAAGAAAAGAATAATGAGGTAGAAGTTGTATATTTACTTCCCGTATTTATTTGAATTACTGTTATTTTAAATATTTATTGCTTTTATCATCCTTGTATGTTTATTACTGATATTATATCTTGCTAATCATTTTGTTGGACCTTAGTGAGTGTCAAGTTGACCTCTCGTCACTACCTCTTCGAGGTTAGGTGGGATACTCACTGGATACATATTTTTTTATGTACTCATGCTGCACTTTTGTACTTAATTGTACAGGTTCTGAGGCTGCTTCATCTGGTTATCATACCGGAGCTCGATTCTGATCTTAGTTGGACCCGACTTCACAGTGAGCTGCTTCTCCTGACGATCCTCGGCAGCACCATGGAATTCTCTTTTGCTTATTTCCCGTCTATTTCTTTCAGACAGTGGGATTGTATATTGTGTTTTTTATATTCTGTTAGTATGCCCGTAGGACTTGTGACACTAGTTCCTCGCACACACATAGTTTTTATTTTGGTTTACGGGTCTGTATATCTATATATATATTGGCCCATTCCTCTTTTTGACTGATTTTGGTAAAAATGGCTTGCTATCTTTTTTAATTAATGTTTGAATTTTAAAAAACTTGGCACGTATTGGGATGTTTAACCAAGCATGGGAGAAATCCTTAGAAATTTAAGTGTGGGCTTGCCTAACCCCGGTGTTGGGCGCCATCACGACCTGAGTTAGTATTTTGGATCGTGACAACATGGTATAAGAGCAGTAGGTTCACGTAGGTGTCACAAGTCACGGGCAAACCTAGTAGAGTCTTGCGAGTCGGTATGGAGACGCATGTACTTATCTTCGGGAGGCTATAGGGTGTTAGGTAAACCTCTCCTTATTTTTATTCTATCGTGCAGTCAATGGTTTACTAAATTTCATTCTTCTATTCTCTCACAGATGGTTACGCATGCATGCGATGTTCCAGACCCGAGAGGGGGCACTACCCCCGTTGTTTGAGGTCGTGGCAGAGGCCGGGGGAGGGCATCGGCCCGAGGTATGGGATGAGGGCGTCCCCGAGATATTCCAGTCATACCACCACCAGAGGACCCAACTATAGAGGAGCAGGGTTAGGTTCCCCCAGCAGGTCCTGCCGCAATGGACTTTATGATGGCGCCAGGATTCCAGGAGATCATGGGCCGTATGATGCGGTTCATGGACACTATGTCCCAGGATAGTTTATTTCAAGCGGATCATACCACATCTACAGGCAGGAGAGGGAGACCAAACCCCTACTGCCCAGGCTGCTTGCCAGACAGCAGCACTTCATCATACCCCGGGTACACTGCCCGTGGGTGGGGCCCAGACTGTAGCAGCAGCACTTGAGCCTAGGCCAGCTGCGGACGGAGATCCGCAGAAGTTATTGGATAGATGAACTCGGTTGCACCCTCCGTTCTTCGGGATGAGCGGGGTGAGGATGCCCAGGACTTTATTGATAGGTGTAGGGACAGACTGCACAACATGAGGATCCTGGAGTCCCATGGAGTGGACTTCACTACCTTCTAGCTAGAGGGAAGAGCTCGCAGATGGTGGTAGTCCTATATTCTCAGCAGGCCAGCAGATTCTCCTCCTATCACCTAGGAGCAGTTCACTCAGATGTTTCTAGACAGGTATATCCCACCCTCTGAGAGGGAAGAGCTGGGATATCAGTTTGCGCAGTTAGAGCAGGGACAGATGTCAGTGACAAATTATGAGGCTAGATTCTCAGAGTTGCCTCGCCACGCACTTATGATATTGCCTACTGATGCTGAGAGAGTGCGGAGATTTGTAGCAGGGCTGCACTCGAGTATTAGGGCCAACATGGCCCGAGAGGTGGAGATGTCGACTCCCTATCAGCTGGTGGTCGAGATATCTTGTCGGATAGAGGGCTATCGATTGAGAGGTAGAGAGCAGGGTCAGCAGGACAAGAGGCTAGGTTCTCCGGGGATTTCAGAGGTGCCCTAGTTAGGGGCAGAGGTCAGTTCAATAGAGGTCCGCCCAGCAGGCCTACATATTCAGCACCCCCACCACCTCCCCGAAGTGTTCCAGCGAGGGCTCATTTCAGCGCCATGCCAGAGCGTTCCTACCCCCCTCCAGCCAGTCAGAGTTCACCCAATTGTTATCCCAGTTATCCGAGATTCCCCAGTCCCTACTTCAGTGTTATGCCAGAGAATGCACATCACTCTTCGGCCGTTCAGGGTTCCTCTTCGGGGCAGCAGGCTATGATACCTGGAGGTTGTTATGAGTGTGGGGATCCAGGTCATATGAAGAGGCATTGTCCCAGGTTTCCGGGCAAACCGGTACAACAGGATTTTCAGCCTATGGGTCCAGAACCAGCCGTCAAGCCACCTAGAGGTAGGGGACAGGTCGACAGAGGTCATCCTAGAGGTGGAGGCCAGTCAGGGGGAGGTTAGCCAGCCCCTGTTCATTCTGGCGGGGCTCAGTCTTCCGAGCTCCAGCTAGATTCTATGCTATCGGGGCCTGATCAGATGCAATGGCCTCAGACGCCGTGATCACAGGTATTATTACAGTATGTGGCAGAGAGGCATAAGTGTTATTTGATCCAGGATCCACTTATTCCTATGTTTCGGTCTTATTTGCTCACTTCCTGGATGTCCCTCATGACTCCTTGCGTTCTCCTATTTATGTGTCCATTCCCGTGGGCGATTCTGTGGTTGTAGACCGGATTTTTCGGTCCTGTGTGATTTTATTTTGTGGGTTCGAGACTCGAGCAGATCTCTTATTGCTCGACATGGTTGATTTCGAGATTATTTTGGGCATGGATTGGCTATCTCCTTATCATGCCGTGCTAGATTTCCATGCCAAGACAGTTACTTTAGCAATGCTCGAGTCGCCTAGGTTGGAGTGAAGAGGTTCCTCAGTTAATACAGCCAGCCGGGTGTTTGCATTCTTGAAGGCTCGACATATGGTCGAGAAGGGTTGTCTGGCCTATTTTTCTTATGTGCGGGACACCACCGCCGAGTCTCCGACGATGGATTCAGTGCCAGTTGTTCGAGAGTTTGCTGATGTATTTCCTTTGGACCTTCCGGACATGCCTCCGGATCGTGATATTGATTTCTACATTGATTTAGCTTCAGTCACCCAGCCTATATCTATCCCTCTGTACCGTATGGCTCCGAAAGATTTGAAGGAGCAGCTTGAGGAGTTGTTAGCTAAGGGGTTCATCAGGCCGAGTGTATCGTCGTGGGGTGCTCCAGTTCTATTTGTAAAGAAGAAGGATGGGTCTATGCGTATGTGTATTGATTACCGCCAGTTGAACAAGGTTACCATTAAGAACAAATATCCTTTGTCGCGCATCGGTGATTTTCTTTTACCAGTTGCAGGCTGCCCGTGTGTTTTCTAAGATTGATTTGAGATTGGGGTATCATCAGTTGAGTATTCGGGCTTCAGATGTTCTGAAGACTGCTTTTTGTACGAGATATGGCCATTATGAGTTCCTGGTGATGTCCTTTGGTTTGACTAATGCCCCAGCAGCATTCATAGAATTGATTAATAGGGTGTTCAGGCTGTATATTGATTCCTTTGTCATTGTCTTCATTGATGACATTTTGATTTACTCACGTAGTCTAGGGGAGCACGAGCAGCATTTGAGAGTTGTGCTCCAGACTTTGCGAGAACAGAAGCTATATGCTAAGTTCTCCAAATGTGAGTTCTGGTTGGATTCCGTGGCATTCTTGGGGCATGTGGTATTCGGAGAGGGTATCAAGGTTGATCCTCAGAAGATCGAGGCAGTTCATAGTTGGTCGCGTCCTACTTCAGCTACAAAGATCAGGAGCTTTTTAGGCCTAGCAGGCTATTATCGCCGATTTGTAGAGGGGTTCGCTTCTATTGCAGCTCCATTGACTAGATTGACTCAGAAGAATGCCCTGTTCTGATGGTCTGACGAGTGTGAGGCAAGCTTTTAGAAGCTCAAGACAGCATTGACCTCAGCACCGGTTCTAGTATTGCCTTTCGGTTCTGGGATGTATACAGTATATTGCGACGCTTCACGTGTTGGCTTAGGGTGTGTATTGATGCAGGAGGGGAGAGTTATTGCGTTTGCTTCGCGCCAGGTGAAGGTTCATGAGAAGAATTATCTAGTGCACGATTAGGAGTTGGCGGTGATTGTTCATGCTCTTAAGATTTGGAGGCACTACTTGTATGGAGTGTCCTGTGAGGTTTATGTAGACCACCGTAGCTTGCAGCACTTGTTCAAGCAGAAGGATCTTAATTTGAGGCAGCGCATATGTCTTGAGTTGTTGAAGGATTATGATATCACCATTCTTTATCACCCCGGGCAAGTCAAATGTGGTAGCAGATGCTTTGAGCAGGAAGGCAGAGAGTATGGGTATCTTGGATTATATTGCAGCATAGGAGAGACCTCTAGCCTTGGACATTAAGTCCTTGGCTAATCTCCTGGTGATATTAGACCTTTCAGAGCCTCGTCAAGTTCTTGCACATGTGGTTGCCCAATCTTCGTTATTGGGGGAGATTAAGTCTCGGCAGTATGATGATCCGTGTTTGGCTGAGCTACGAGAGGCAGTGGTTTAGGGCAGAGCCAAGGAGGTTATTATTGGCGAGGATAGTGTTCTGAGACTTCAGGGCCACTTATTTTTTCCTAAGGTTGATGGGCTGAGCGAGAGGATTCTAGAGGAGGCACACAGTTCTCGGTATTCTGTTCATCCCGGTGCTACGAAGATGTATCGTGATTTGAAGCAGCATTATTGGTGGAGTCGAATGAAGAAGAACATTGTGGAGTATGTGGCTAGGTGTCTTAATTTCCAGCAGGTGAAGTATGAGCACCAGTGGCCAGGAGGCCTACTTCAGCAGATGCCCATTCCTGAGTGGAAATGGGAGCGCATCACTATGGACTTCGTGGTTGGGTTGCCTCGGACCTTCTGGAAGGTTGACGCGGCTTGGGTCATTATGGATAGATTGACCAAATCGGCGCATTTCATTCCAGTAGCTACTACTTATACTTCTGAGAGGTTGGCCCAGATCTACATTCGGGAGATAGTCCGGTTGCACGGTGTGCTGGTGTCCATTATATCATATCGAGGTCCTCAGTTCCCCTCGCACTTCTAGAGAGCATTACATAGTGAGATGGGTACCCAGATAGACCTCAGCACAGCATTTCACCCTCAGACTGATGGTCAGTTGGAGCGTACAATTCAGATATTGGAGGACATGCTCAGGGCATGTGTGATTGACTTCGGAGGTCAGTGGGACCAGTTCTTTTCTTTGGCCGAGTTTGCTTACAATAATAATTATCAGTCCAGCATTGAGTTGGCACCATTTGAGGCTTTGTATGGTCGGCGATGTCGTTCTCCTATCGGGTGGTTTGAGCCTGGCGAGGCTAAGTTATATGGAACCGACCTGGTGAGGGATGCTTTGGAGAAAGTGAAGTTGATTCAAGAAAGGCTCCGCACCGCACAGTCCAGACAGAAGAGTTACGCGGATCAGAGGGCGCGTGATGTATCATTTATGGAGGGAGATAGGGTCCTATTGAAAGTCTCACCTATGATGGGTATTATGAGGTTTGGGAAGAAAGGCAAGTTGAGCCCGAGGTTTATAGGTCCCTTCGAGGTGTTGAAGTGAGTTGGGGAGGTTGCTTATGAGATGGTCTTGCCTCCCAGTTTATCAGGAGTTCATCCAGTTTTTCATGTATCCATGCTCCGGAGGGACCACGNACTTCAGGTATGATTCTAGACCCGTTCGAAGACGAATGTTTGTGTAAGAGGTGGAGAATGTAACGACCCGACCGCTCGTTTCGCGTTATCGGACCCCGTTCCCCTAAATGAAACTTCACATAGCGGTTTATTGTGATTTATGACTTGCGGAGGAGGGTGGTCCGGGATTCAGAAGTGTTTAGAGCAATATTGGAACACTTGGTTCCTTAAGGTTGGCCTTTAAGGACAAGTTTGACTTCGGTCAACATTTTGGGTAAACGACCTCGTAATCGAGTTTCGTCGGTGCTTCGTATGATGATTTCGGACCTGGGCGTATGTTCGGAATGGGTTTCTGATGACCCGGGAGCTCTTCGGCACCAAATATTGAAATAAGAAGTTCCTTAAGTTCCTATTGTTGTTTGGGATATTTTTTCGTGTTATCGAGGTCCGAATGAAATTCCGAGACCGAGAATAGTTCTGTTATGACACTTATGACTTGCCTGCAAAATTTGGTGTCATTCCGAGTAGTATAGGTCGGTTCGGCGCGTTGTTAGCGAAGTCAAGAAAACTTAAAGTTCCTAAGTTTGGTTCTAGGGATTTTGGGGTGTGATTTTGAGTTTTAGCATTGTTTTGGGTGTTCTGAAGGCTCGAGCGAGTCCGTATTATGATTTGGAACTTGTTGGTATATTTGGACGGGGGCTCGGGTGGGCCCAGGTGCCTCCCGGACACCATACGAGGCCAAAAACCACCTGAAATAGCTGATGGTGCACCTGCTCTGGTGTTGACCGCAGGTGCGGTTGCCCAGTCGCAGGTGCGGGACCGCTCCTGCGGTCCTAGCCTCGGAGTTGCGGCCCCCAGCGGGCAGTCTATTTCTCACAGGTGCGGTCTCCTCTCCGCAAGTGCAGGCCCAGGCTCCCTCGCTCATTTTCGCAGGTGCGAGCCTTTGCTCTCAAGTGCGAGATCGCAGGTGCGGTCCTCGAGCTGCAGGTGCGGAAACAATGTTAGACAGTGTGTTTCTTAAATACGGGATTCCTCATTGTTTTCTTCACTCGTTCATCCATTAAACACTTTGAGAGCTTGGGAAGAAGGCTCCATGACCCAACCCCTAGAAGGCAAGTAAATTTCATCTCAAGACTTGTTAACGCATGAATTCCTAGTTCAGTTTAATCATCTAATTAGTGAAAAATCAAGAATTGGGTAGTAACCTAGGGCTTTCGATAATTTGAGAATTTACCCGTGAATTAGCTATTAAATCAAGTAAAAATCGTATATTAATGATCCTTAGGCTATGGGTGAGTGTTTCCTTCGAGAATTTTTGGAATCCGAGCATGCGGGCCGGGGGTTGAATTTTAGAGTTTCTTCAAGAATGGTGAATTTACTAAAGGAGTAGGAGAATCGCCATACTTTGAGCATAAATTAATGTATTTGTATAACATTTGGCTAGTTTCGAGTCCTCGGGTGTAGAGTTTGGAGTTTGGAGTTTCGGGCGCGTTCTTGTTCCGGGGAGTATATTCTGCACGAGGTGAATCTCCTTTCTAACCTTATAAGGGGGAACTGTCCCCCTAGGTGATTTAAATGCTATATGTGATA
>MDKI01010804.1:0-17967 GCA_005239505.1 Nicotiana paniculata
GGCATACTAACAGAATATACAAAAGATATAATATACAGTCCCACTATCTGAAAGAAATAGACGTGAAATAAGCAAAAGAAACCCCATGGTGCTGCTGGAGATCGCCAGGAGAGAGCAGCTCACCGTGAAGTCAGGTCCATCTATAATCAGAATCAAGCTCCGGTCTGACAACCAGATGCACCAGCCTCAGAACCTGTACAATTAAGTACATAAGCGTAGCATGAGTACATAAATATATATGTACCCAGTGAGTATCCTGCCAAACCTCGAAGAGGTAGTTACGAGAGGTCAACATGACGCTCACTAATGTCCTACAATATAATTTAACAGAATACGATGAAAACGGTAGGCATGTAAAGGCAGTGAAGAAGCAAATATATATAAGGCACTGAAAATCCAAGGAAGTACTAGAAGAAAATAAAAAATTACTACTTCACCTTCCCCCAAATATATGTCAAATCAATGTCCATGAATTTAGTAACAAATAAATCATGCGCATACACGGTAAGGACAACCGGCCAGAGTCATAAGATAGTCCTGTCTGTGCACTGTCGAGGGTCGAACGGCCCGAACAATAAGTGCACCTTTTAATAAAGTACTCACATCTATGTACTCCCGAGGATCGAACGGCCCGAACCAAAAGTGCATCCTTGCCATAAAGTAATCCTCTCTATGCACTGTCGAGGAACGAACGGCCCGAACCAAAAGTGCATCTTCCAATCCATCGTGGCGTACGGCCCGTTCCCATGAGAGTGTGGGAAATCACACTCCGCTCGCGGAATGTATATTTGCGAAGCGGTCACATGCACACACACTATTCCTTTTTAAAATACTTTTCAGTAAACAATTCCTTACAAATTTTCTCAAATTCCATGATCTCAGGGAAATAAGCCGCATGTAACATTTAATTTATTAAGCATATAGTTCATATAAAGTAAAACATAAGTCATGATGTGGGCCTAACTACCCGGACATAATAATAATAGCCGCTACGTATAGACTCTTGTCACTCTTTGCGTACGTAGCCGCCCAAAATTATCACATATAGCATTTAAAACAACTACGAGGTTAGAAAGGAGACTCACCTCACGTCGTACCTACTCCCCGGGTCAAGAATGCGCCTGAAACTCCGAACTCGTCATCCAAAGGACTCGAAGCTGACCAAACATTACGTAAATATATCAAATTATACTCAAAGCATGAAATTCTCTTATTATTTAGTCAAATTCATCCTTCTTGAAGAAATCCCGAAATCCAACCCCGGGCCCGCATGCTCGGATTTCGAAAATTATTCAAGGAAACACTCACCCATAACCTAAGGATCATTAATATATGATTTTTGTATGAATTCATATCCAATGCATGGGTAATTTTCTTAATTTTTGAAGGCCCTAGGTTACTACCCAAATCCTCAATTTTTCACTAATTAGGTAGTTAAATAACCTAGGAATTCATGCATTACCTAACTGTAGGATAAAATTTACTTACCTCACAATGGCTGGGTCGTGGGGCTCTTTTCCAAGCTCTCACAATCGCCTATGGTGGAAGAAAATGGAGTAGGAATGATATAATCCCACACTTAAATACCTTTCTGCCTAAAGGGGTATTTACACCTACGACTCGACGACCGCACCTATGGTCTCGCATCTGCGAACAGTAGCTCGCACCTGCGGAAAATGGGACAAGGGCATGGTCTCGCACCTGGGGCTTGGAGTCCACTCTTGCGGCTCCACACCTGCGGGAAAGGAGCCCGCACCTGCGAGAACTGGGCAACCCACCTGGGGGTCGCACCTGCGAGGCCTTGACCGCAGGAGCGGTCTCGCACCTGCGACTGGGCAACCGCACCTGCAGTCACACCAGATCAGGTGGACCAGCTGCTTCAGCTGGTTTTTGGCCTTGTTTGGTGCCCGAGAGGCACCTGAGCCCACCCGAGCCCCCCGTCCAAACATACAACAAGTCCCAAATAATAATACAGACTCGCTGGAGCCTTCGGAACACCCGCAACAATGCTAAAACTCAAAATCACACCTCAAAACCCCTAGAACCAAACTTAGGAACTTTATGTTTACTTGACTTCACTAACATTGCGCTGAACCGACCTATACTACTCGACATGAAACAATTTTTTGCAGGCAAGTCATAAATGACATAACGGGACTATTCCCGATCTCAGAATTCTGTTCGGACCTCGATAACACAAAACACGCCCCAAACCACAATATGCACTTAAGGAACTTTTATTTCAATATTGGGCTCTGAAACGCTCCCGGGTCATCCAAAACCCATTCCGAACATACGCCCAAGTCCGAAATCATCATACGAAGCTACCGGAACCGTCAAAACTTGATTCCGAGGTCGTTTACTAAAACTGTAGACCGAAGTTAAACTTGGCCTTAAAGGCCAACCTGAAGGAACCAAATGTCCCAAAAGCAATCTAAACACTTCCGAATTCCGCACCACCAGTCCCCGCAAGTCATAAATCACAATAAGCAACTATGGGAAGTCTCATTTAGGGGAACGGGATCTTACAACACAAAGCGACCGGTCGGGTCGTTACATTCTCCAACTCTTAAATAAATGTTCGTCCTCGAACGAGTCTATAATCATACCTGAAGTGCTGAATAAGTGCGGATATCTGATCCGCATGTCCTCCTCGGACTCCCAGGTCGCTTTCTCGACTTGTCGACCCTTCCACTGGACCTTCACTGCAAAAACTCTCTTAGACCTCAACTGGCGACCCTGTCTATCAATAATGGCAACTGGCTCCTCATGGTAGCCCAACCTCTCATCCAACTGAATAGTGGTGAAATCAACCACGTGAGAGTAGTCGGCGTGGTACCTCCGGAGCATGGATACATGAAAGACCAGATGAACTCCTGATAAACTGGGAGGTAAGTCTAGCTCATAAGCAACCTCCCCAAATCGCCTCAATACCTCGAAGAGACCTATAAACCTCGGGATCAGCTTTCCCTTCTTCCCAAACCACATAATACCCTTCATCGGTGAGACCTTCAACAGAACCTTGTCTCCCTCCATAAATGATACATCACGCGCCCTCTGATCCGCGTAACTTTTCTGTCTGGATTATGCTGTGCGGAGCCTCTCCTGAATCAACTTCACCCTCTCCAAATCATCCCTCACCAGGTCGATACCATATAAGTTCGCCTCACCAGGCTCAAACCACCCGATAGGGGAACGACATTGCCGACCAAACAAAGCCTCAAATGGGGCCATCTCGATGTTGGATTGGTAACTATCATTGTAAGAAAACTAGGCCAAAGGCAAGAACTGGTCCCACTGACCTCCGAAGTCAATCACGCATGCCGTGAGCATGTCCTCCAATATCTGAATTGTACGCTCCGACTGGCCATCAGTCTGAGGTTGAAATGATGTGCTGAGATCTATCTGGGTTCCCATCTCACCATGCAATGCTCTCCAGAAGTGCGAGGTGAACTGAGGACCTCGATCTGATATAATTGACGCCGTGCAACCGGACTATCTCCTGAATGTAGATCTGGGCCAACCTCTCAGAAGTATATGTAGTGGCTGTAAGAATGAAATGTGCTGATTTGGTCAATCTATCCACAATGACCCAAACCGCGTCAACCTTCCGCAAAGTCCAAGGCAACCCAACCACGAAGTCCATAGTGATGCGCTCCCATTTCTACTCAGGAATGGGCATCTGCTGAAGTAGGCCTCGTGGCCTCTGGTGCTCATACTTCACCTGCTGGAAATTAAGACACCTAGTCACATACTCCACGATGTCCCTCTTTATTCGCCTTCACCAGTAATGCTACTTCAAATCACTATACATCTTTGTAGCATCAGGATGAACGGAATACCGAGAACTGTGTGCCTCCTCTAGAATCCTGTCCTTTAGGCCATCAACATTAGGAACACATAAATGGCCCTGAAGTCTCAGAACACCATCCTCGCCAATGGCAACCTCCTTGGAACCACCCGCACCACTATCTCCCGAAGCTATGCTAAGCACGAATCATCGAACTGTCGGGCCTTAATCTCCCCAAATAACGAAGACTGAGCAACCACATGTGCTAAAACTCGACAAGGCTCTGAAAAGTCGAATCTCACCAGACGATTGGCCAAGAACTGAATGTCCAAGGCTAGAGGTCTCTCCTCTGCTACAATATAATCCAAGCTACCCATACTCTCCGCCTTCCTGCTCAAAGCATCTGCTACCATATTTGCCTTGCCCGGATGATAAAGAATGGTGATATCATAATTCTTCAACAACTCATGCCATCTGCGCTTCCTCAGATTAAGATCTCTCTACTTGAACAAGTGATGCAAGCTGCGGTGGTCTTTATAAACCTCACAGGACACCCCATACAAGTAGTGCCTCCAAATCTTAAGAGCATAAACAATTGCCTCCAACTCTAAGTTTTCGTGCCAGCTATAACTCTCCCTTCCTGCATCAACACACACCCCAAGCCAACGCGTGAAACATCGCAATATACTATGTACATCCCAGAACCAGAAGGCAATACCAGAACTAGCGTTGAAGTCAATGCCGCCTTGAGCTTCTGAAAGCTCGCCTCACATTCCTTAGAATATAGAAACAGGACATTCTTCTGAGTCAAACTGGTCAATAGAGCTGCAATAGAAGAGAACCCCTCCATAAATCGACGATAATAGCCTGCTAGGCCCAAAAAGCTCCTGACCTCTGTAGCTGAAGTAGGAAGCGACCAACTCTGAACTGCCTCGATCTTCTAAGGATCAACCTTGATACCCTCTCTAGATACCACATGCCCCAGGAATGCTACGAAATCCAACCAGAACTCACACTTGGAGAACTTAGCATATAGCTTCTGTTCCCGCAAGGTGTGGAGCACAACTCTCAAATGCTGCTCTTGCTCCCCCAGGCTACGTGAGTAAATCAAGATGTCATCAATAAATACAATAACAAAGGAATAAATATACGGCATGAACACCCTATTCATCAAGTCCATGAATGCTGCTGGGGCATTAGTTAAGCCAAAGGACATCACCAGGAACTCATAGTGGCCATATCTCGTACGAAAAGCACTCTTCGGAACATTTGAGGCCCGAATCTTCAACTGATGTTATCCTAATCTCAAATCAATCTTAGAAAACACCCGAGCACCCTGCAACTGGTCAAAAAAATCATCGATGCGCGACAATGGATGCTTTTTCTTAATGGTGACCTTGTTCAACTGTCGGTAATCAATACACATCCGCATGAATCCATCCTTCTTCTTCACGAATAGAAATGGAGCACCCCACATTGATACACTGAGTCTGATGAACCCCTTAGCCAAAAACTCCTCAAGCTACTCCTTCAACTCCTTTGTAGCCATACGATACGGAGGAATAGATATAAGCTGGGTGCCTGGAGCTAAATCAATGCAGAAATCAATATCACGGTCTGGAGGCATGCCTGGAAGGTCTAAAGGAAATACATCAGCAAACTCTCGAACCAGTGGCACTGAATCAATCGTCGGAGACTCGACGGTGGTGTCCCGCACATAAGCAAGATAGGCCAAACAACCCTTCTCGACCATATGTCGAGCCTTCATGAATGAAATAACCCGGCTGGCTGCACTAATTGAGGAACCTCTCTACTCCAGTCTAGGCGACTCGGGCATGGATAAAGTAACTGTCTTGGCATGGCAATCTAGCACGGCATGATAAGGAGATAGCCAATCCATGCCTATAATAATCTCAAAATCAACCATGTCGAGCAATAAAAGGTCCGCTCTGGTCTCGAACCCACATAAGGTGATCACACAAGACCGATAGATCCGATCTACCACCATAGAATCGCACACAGGAGTGGACACATATATAGGAGAACCCAAGGACTCGCGAGGAGCATCCAGAAAATGAGCTAATAATGATGAAACGTATGAATAGGTCGATACTGGGTCAAATAATACTGAAGCCTCTCTACCACATACTGAGATAATACATGTGATCACGGCGTCTGAGGCCACTGAATCTGATCTGGACAGAATGGCATAGAATCTAGCTGAAGTACCGGAACACTAAGCTCCACCAGGGTGAACAGGAGCTGCCTGACCTCCCCCTAACTGACCTCCACCTCTAGGACGACCCCTGACGACCTGTCGTCCACCTCTAGGTGGCCGGAATGCTGGTGCTGGACCCATCGGGTGATAACCCTACTGCACGACCTTGCCTTGAAACCTGGGACAATGCCTCCTAATATGGCCTAGCTTTCCACACTCATAACAACCCCCAGGTACCATAGCCTGCTGTCCCGAAGAAGAACCCTGAATGGTAGGAGGGAGATCTGAGCCCTCTGGCATAGCACTGAAGTAGGGGTCGGAGGATCTCAGATGACTGGGATAACCACTGGGTGAACTCTGAATGGCTGGAGGATGGTAGGAATGCTCTGGCATGGCGCTGAAATGAGGCCTTGATGGAACACCTCGAGGAGGTGGTGAAGGTGCTGAATATAGAGGCTTGCTGGGCTGACCACTACTAAACTCACCTCTGGCCCTAGCTGGGGCACCTCTGAAATCTCCGGAGAATCTAACCCTCTTGTCCTGCTGCCCCTGCTCCCTGCTCCTCGACCGATACCCATCGATTCTGCGAGCAATCTCTACCACGAGTTGATAAGAAGTACCCATCTCCACCTCTCGGGCCATGGTGACCATAATACCTGGATGCAACCCAGCCACAAATCTCCGCACCCTCTCTGCATCAGTAGGTAGTATCATGAGTGCACGGTGAGACAACTCTAAAAATCTTGCCTCATAATCTGTCACTGACATCTGTCCCTGCTCCACCCGCTCAAACTGATACTGCGACTCTTCCCTCTCAGAGGGTGGGATATATCTATCCAGAAAATCAGCGTGAACTGCTCCCAAGTGACAGGAGGAGAATCTGCTGCCCTACTGAGAATATAGGACTACCACCACCTACGAGCTCTGCCCTCCAACTGGAAGGTAGTGAAATCGACTCCATGGGACTCTAGTATCCTCTTGTTGTGTAGTCTGCCCCTGCACCTATCCACAAAATCATGGGCATCCTTGCCTCGCTCACCCCCAAAGACCGGAGGGTGCAATAGAGTCCATCTATCCAATAATTTCTATGTATCGCCGTCCGCAGCTGGTCTGGGCTCAAGTGCTGCTGCAACAGGCTGGACCCCACTGATGGGCAGTGTCCACGGGGTATGATGTAATGCTGCTGTCTGGCCTGCAGCCTGGGCAGTAGGGGTCTGGACTCCCCCTCCTGCCTAAGAAGTGGCAGGATCTGCTGGAAATAAACCAGCCTGGGACATGGTGTCCATAAATCTCATCATACGACCCATGACTGCCTAGAAGCCTGGCGCCGTCATGAAGTCTACGGGAGCAGGATCTGCCAGAGGCACCTCATCCTTCTTCTCAATGATAGGGTTCTCTGGTGGTGCAACCAGAATAGCTCTGGGACACCCTCTTCCCTTACCTCGGGCCGGTGCCCTCCCCCGGCCTCTGCCACGGCCTCGGACAACGGGGGTAGCGACCCTTCCCGGGACTGGAAAATCATATGCACGCGTCCTCACCATCTGTGAGAGAATAGAAGAATAAGTTTAGTAAATCATCGACTGCACGATAGAATAAGAACAAAGAGAGGTTTCTTAACACCCCATAGCCTTCTGAAGATAAGTACATACGTCTCCATACCGATTCGCAAGACTCTACTGGGTTCGCCCGTGACTCGTGAGACTTACGTGAACCTAGTGCTCTGATACCATGTTGTCATGACTCAAAATCCTAACTTAGGTCGTCATGGCGCCCAACCGCGGGGTCAGGCAAGCCAACACTCAATTTACTAAGGGTTCTTTCTTATTAGATTAAACATTTCAACACATACTCAGTTTTTAAATCATGAAACATAAATCAACAAGGATAATTAGCCAGTTTTTAATTAAAAGCAGTCATGAGGAGGCGTGAGCCAATATATATACAGACCCGTTATCCATTATAACTATCACGTGTGTGCCAGGAACTAGTGTCACAAGTCCTACGGGCATACTAAAAGAATATACAAAAGATACAATTTACAGTCCCACTGTCTGAAAGAAATAGATGGGAAATAAGCAAAAGAAACCCCATGGTGTTGCCAGAGATCACCAGGAGGGAGCAACTCACCGTGAAGTCAGGTCCGTCTATAATCAGAATCAAGCTCCGGTCTGACAACCAGATGCACCAGCCTCAGAACCTGTACAATTAAGTACAAAAGCGTAGCATGAGTACATAAATATATATGTACCTAGTGAGTATCCTGCCTAACCTCGAAGAGGTATTGACGAGAGGTCGACATGACACTCACTAAGGTCCAACAATATAATTTAACAGAATATGATGAAAATGGTAGGCATGTAAACGCAGTGAAGCAGCATATATATACAAGGCACTGAAAATCCAAGGAAGTACTGGAAATAAATAAGCAATTACTACTTCACCTTCCCTCAAATATCTGTCAAATCAATGTCTATGAATATAGTAACAAATAAATCATGCGCATACAGGGTAAGGACAACCGACCGGAGTCATAAGATAGTCGTGTCCGTGCACTGCCGAGGGTCGAACGGCCCCGAACCATAAGTGCACCTTTCCATAAAGTACTCACATCTATGCACTGTCGAGGATCGAACGGTCCGAACCAAAAGTGCATCTTTGCCATAAAGTAATCCTCTCTATGCACTGCCGAGGATCGAATGGCCCGAACCAAAAGTGCATCTTCCAATCCGCTGTGGCGTACGGCCCGTTCCCATAAGAATGGGGAAAATCATACTCTGCTCGCGGAATGTAAATTTGCGAAGCGGTCACATGCACACACTATTCCTTTATAAATTACTTTTCAGTAAACAATTCTTTAAATATTTTCTCAAATTCCATGATCTCAGGGAAATAAGCCGCATGTAACATTCAATTTATTAAGCATATAGTTCATATCAAGTAAAACACAAGGCATGATGTGGGCCTAACTACCTGGACATAATAATAATAGCCGCTACGTACGGACTCTCGTTACTCCGTACGTACGTAGCCCCTCACAATTATCACATATAGCATTTAAAACACCTACGAAGACAATTCCCTCTTACGAGGTTAGAAAGGAGACTCACCTCGCGTCGCACCTGCTCCCCGGGTCAAGAATGCGCCCGAAACTCCGAACTCGTCACCCAAAGGACTCGAAGCTAACCAAACATTACATAAATATATCAAATTATACTCAAAGCATGAAATTATCCTATTATTTAGTCAAATTCATCATTCTTGAAGAAATCCCAAAATCCAACTCCGGGCCCGCATGCTCGGATTTTGAAAATTCTTGAAGGAAACACTCACCCATAACCTAAGGTTCATTAATATATAACTTTTTTATGAATTCATAGGCAATGCACGGGTAATTTTCTAAATTTTTGAAGGCCCTAGGTTACTACCTAAATCCTTAATTTTTCACTAATTAGGTAGTTAACTAAGCTAGGAATTCATGCATCAACTAACTTTAGGATAGAATTTACTTACCTCACAGTGGCTGGGTGGTGGGATCTTTTCCAAGCTCTCACAATCGCCTATGGTGGAAGAAAATGGAGTGAGAATGAGATAATCCCGCACTTAATGACCTTTCTGCCTATCGGGGTTTCCGCAACTGTGACTCAACGACCGCACCTGCGGTCTCGCATGTGCGAGCAATAGCTCGCACCTGCGGAAAATGGGACAAGGGCCTGGGTTCGCACCTGCGGTCTGGAGTCTGCTCTTGCGGCTCCGCACCTACGGGAAAGGAGGCCGCACCTGCGAGAACTGGGAAACCTACCTGGGGGTCGCACCTGCGAGGCCTGGACCGCAGGAGCGGTCTCGCACCTGCGACTGGGCAACCAAACCTGCGGTCACACCAGATCAGGTGCACCAGCAACTGCTTCAGCTGGTTTTTGGCCTCGTTTAGTGCCCGAGAGGCACCTGGGCCCATCCGAGCCCCCGTTCAAACATACCAACAAGTCCCAAATAATAATACGGACTCGCTCGAGCCTTCGGAACACTGGGAACAATGCTAAAACTCAAAATCACACCTCAAAACCCCTAGAACCAAACTTAGGAACTTTAAGTTTTCTTGATTTCACTAACAATGCGCCGAACGGACCTATACTACTCGGAATGACACCAAATTTTGCAGGCAAGTGATAAATAACATACGGAACTATTCTCAGTCTTGGAATTCAGTTCAGACCTCGATAACACAAAAAAACGCCCTAAACCACAATATGGACTTAAGGAACACTTATTTCAATATTGGGCGCTAAAACGCTCCCGGGTCATCCAAAACCCATTCCGAACATACGCCTAAGTCCGAAATCATCATATGAAGCTACCAAAACCGTCAAAACTCGATTCCGAGTTTGTTTACCAAAAATGTTGACCGAAGTCAAACTTGGCCTTAAAGGCCAACCTGAAGGAACCAAAGGTCCCAAAAGCAATCTAAACACTTCCGAATCCCAAACCACCAGTCCCCGCAAGTCATAAATCACAATAAGAAGCTATGGGAAGTCTCATTTAGGGAAATAGGATCTGACAACACAAATTGACCAGTCGGGTCGTTACAGTTAGTTACTAACTAATACTTCTTTTAGTCTTGTATTCTTTAAGGTTTTCCTAAGTTGTTTATATTATTTAAGGGATAAAGTAAATCATTCAATCCAATATATAATTATTCTATATGTGTGGAAGATAAAATAACAGGAATACAGTAAAGGATAATGGTGTAGCATAAACTATAGGATAGCGAATCAGTAGATAATAAAGGACTAAAGGAAAGGAAGGACTCTGGTTTTTGGTCTTCAAAGAGGCAGGCCCAACAATAATAGGGGCGGGCAACAACTGACTTTAGTATTCCGAGATATAGTAGTGCTGGACTTGGGCATGTGTTCCTTAAGATCTCAGCAGACCCAAACAATAGTACATGTTCAAAAAAAGAAAAGAAAAGGTCATTAGAAAGATAATACGCTGTACATGTTCATACATGAAACTTGCACGTAAAATTAAAAAGGTTACTAAGAGTATCTAAACACTAGGAGGGTCATACTAATGTGGCAGTTATATATGGCAAGTGATCCACATTGAATACCATTCGTTGTCATTAAACATTTAACCCAAAGAGAATAACAAGTGTCAATGAATTAAGGGCTAAGGACAGTGTTCCACTCAGGGTCGAAGCCCTCTTTGAATCCCCTGACACTTTAAGTTTCCAAAGGTATCAAGGACCGAGGCAATGCTTGTGCCGGGGAGAGTAGCTCCACCAAAAGTTAAACTCTATTCACAAATACTCTTAACCGCCAATGACTCATTCTTCCCTATAGGTTTAAGGGCCAATGAGGCACTTACAATGTGAATCAGTCACCAAAACACCATACCACATGAGTATACCCTTCTTAACAGAATAAAATAAGGAGCAAAGAAACAATTTCATTTTTTATAAATATATTTCCAAAGAAATAAACTCACATTAAACAAGTCTAAAGGTCAAGTTACAAACACACATAGAGGCATGAACGATATAATGTTACTGCTAAAGAACCAAACACTTGGGATCACATCTTAAGGATAGATAAAGAGCACACAGTTCATATATGAAACAACCCAGAAATACAGATGCCTTTGTCCCAGCAGACTAATCACGGATTGGTTTACCTCAGGTCCTGTCACTAGCACACACATAAGTTATCAATACTACTTGGAATTTGTATACGACTAAAATCTGAGAGCCCGATTTTACGGTTATTAAAACGCTCAGGAGGCTCGAAGGTTCGAGTTTTGGCATCGAGGGGGCATATCGAAGTACATCGACCTCGAGGCAGTGCAAATCGAAGATCAACGTGGAAAGGCAGGAAATTCCCAAGGGGCACATGGTTAAAGCTAACAAAATACACAAAATAGTACAAGCCCATACCGTGGCATTAAATGGTTGTACCAGTCATATCTCTTTGCATTAATTACACATGTACTATGTTGGGATTCCCCCTCGTATATAAAGGGGACCCTTGTAACTTTGTAACACACATGATATTCAATACAAGAATAATAACATCCTCTGCTCTCTAACTAAAACATTCTCTACAATTGCTTCATTGATTTCTTGCTTTTCATTTATTGTGTTCTTGAGTTGTTCTTCATTTATTACTTGTTATTGATCATACATAGGCCATTCTTTAGGCCTTCAGCTTTGCTATATTATTCTCGACAGCCCTTGTTCAGCTCCTAGGATCGACCTAGAGGCCCATTTCGACCAACCTCGAGACCAGCCCCCAGCTGCTCGGTTTGCTCGATCTTGTTACCTTTTGCTCTTATCTCATTTTATCACTTCTCACTTAGCATCTACTGCTAAACAACAGGTATTAAATAGATCATGTATTTTTAGAACCTCATAATGAAATATAACTGTAATTGTTGATTTTCAGGTAAACAGAACTCTTTAAAGCATCAATAACGAATCCGACAAACTATCATAGTTAGAAACCTCTATAGGTGTTATCATAGATACCAAAATATAATCAAAAATTTTAACATGACAATAGGTTTGCAGATTCAAATGGAACAGCTAAGAATGTTTAACAGATCATAGACTATCAGTCTCACTTAACCGTGAAATTAATGACAAAACCATCCCTTATTAATCTCATTACGAAATGGGAAACGTTTTGTGTCCAAGTAGTAGCAATAAGAAGTTTCTCTTAGGATTTACAGACCATATTCAATTCTGATTAATAGGAAAAGAGAGAGCTTAATGCATTTTCAAAATTGTGCACAGAAATATGAAATCAGGAAAGAGAAATAGAGGTACATGCAACATTTTCGTTCAACTACACATATATATTTCAAATAAGGTTATGATCTTACAAAAAATGGGAAGAGTTTCACTCATTATGTGACCAAGTCAACAATGTCATAAAAGGGGTTAAAGACAAGGAAGATATTGTGCCAAACATGTTAACTCACCTGTATAGACTAAGACTAACATCTAAACATGATGTAGTTATACTCAGCTTGTGAAACAATTATCATTCAACTATAGCAAACATGACTATAAACTAATTTATTATAGGTAACTTGATCATAACAAAGTATATATGCAGAATGGTTACTGATGTTCATAAAAGTTCATATTAACAAGACTCATATAGAGAGACCTATAGATATAACTAACAGTTAGACACAAACATAAGACTGCCATGGTAATGATTCAGAAGGTGCCTTAGAGTTAACAAACACTTATATAAAGAAGGAGAGCATTTAAACAAACATCACATGCTTCATCTACGTGATGAAGGATTAAACTATGAGCTTTCATGTTTGTTCTAGTTAAAATTATCGAACAACAACTTCGACTATAGAACAACAAAATGCAAAAAAAAGTGTGGTAAGGATAGAGATCACAACAAAATCATTAAAAGAAAAGCTGAAGTTTAGGAAAACATAAGAAGTCATTGAGGCATATTAAGAAAACTTAATCATGCAAACTATTTGGATTTAGAATGGAAGTCATTAAGGTCACACAACAACTCAATCAATACCGATTAGAGATACTCAAAAATATAATAGATGACCATAAATTACCAGCAGATCATCACGAACTGGAAATAACGTCTATACATTAATGACAAATATCATAAACGAACACAACTAATAAAGGATAGCAGCATCTTCATGATATTTGAATAAGATAGTCAAAAGAGAAAATGTGGAGGTGTACTGACCTTTTCTAGGGCAGCATACTAAACTGGATTTTTAGCTGTATGAAAACCAATGTTTCAAGCTCTTAAGAAGGAAAGGAACTCGGAAACAAAAGGAAAACATAGATTAATTAGAAAACAAACCCATGCTTCTAAATCTTAATTCGTATGAGATTTTTCGAGTTAGGTTTGGTAGGTCTGGTTGGTGATTATTAAGAGCAATCAAGGCTCTATTTATTGTTCCATTTAATGGATTAGGTTCAAAAGATTTAAAGTAGATAGTGAAATATTACAGAGAGTTGATGAAGTGAGCACCATTGAGTGAAATCATAGACGATCGGAGGAAAATGGTGAAGTAGCTTTACCTGAGAGGAGGGAAACTATCCGTTGAATGAGAAAACCATCGACTAAAAGGACCAATGTCCAGAGGTCACTTGATCTCCGAACCAAGAATAATGATGATAACACTGTAAAGTGGCCATGCATGCCACTAATTTGATAGAGCACAAGGAACTATGAAGATTTGACCTTGCACCAATTAGTCTAGGGTTTGAATTTGGGGTTTTTGAAATTCAACCATTGAAATGGAGAGAAAACCATTGGCTTCATAGCCTAGGGACAAAGCGAGTGATTTTGCAAGCTTGATTTGAGAGAACAAAGATGAAATGATGTTTTGGTTCTAATGTTCAGATTTTGCTGTTTCAGATTTGATTAGTACAGAAGGAAATATCAGCTAGATTCATGGATAGGGAAGCATGAGGGACGATTTAATGAGAAATCTAATTCGTGCAAGATATTTTGATTGATGTTCATTTGAGGTTGAGAGAAAAGTTAACGAGAGGGGAAATGAGGCAGCTGTGTGAGTGAGAAGTGATTTAGGTTAGGGGAGATGGGGGTGGTTGTTATGACCCCAAACCTAAACTGGCCGTGATGGAGCCTATCATGATACTAGGCTAGCCAATTCACTGAAAATAATAAAATGATTTTCCATTTAATACATCAAATATCCGAATTTGCATAATAATTATGTTTCTTAGCATTTCAAAACAATAAAAATGATTAGAACATCTAAAGACAGTCCCAACATCTGGAGTCAACCTTCATGAGCATCTAAGAAGTGATACAGTTTGTAAAGACCCGTATAATTTTCTTATTTAAAAATAACGCCCGAATGAGTCCCCGAGTTGTTTTTATTGTGAAAAATTTTAAAACGGACCTAAATTGAGTAAAAGGTACCCTGAGACTTAAAGAATAAAATTTTCCAGAAAGTAGGTGTTATGCGACGCACTATGCGATCGCAAAACATGTATGCGAACCGTATAATGGTCGCATACACCGGCAGATCACTGCCTCATTTGAGGCCAACTATACGGTCCAATATGCGATCGCATTTCAGTTTTGCGGACCGCATAATATGTCGCATTGTTGCCTTTGATTTTGGGAGGGAAGTTATGCGACGCATTATGCGATCGCATAACATGTATACGGACCACACAATGGTCGCATACCTGGGCAGAGTGTTTTGAATTTTGGCCCATCTTGAGGGCCAAGCGGTCGATTCTGCGGACCACATGTAAGGAATGCGATCGTATTCTTGACCGCATCTTGTGTCGGGCTCCTATTTTTCTGATTTTAAAACCCGACCCATTTCATTAAAATACCCCTCCCTTTCATTCTTAACCATTTTCCTGAGATACTAGAGAGAGGAAAAAATGGGTTCTAGAGAGAGAAAGTCCCAACTTCATAAAATTGGTCTTCCTTCATCACTCAAGCTTGGAACTAATCACGTAGAACACAAATTTCTTCACTTTAAGAGGTAAGCTTTCTACCTCATTAACCCTAATTTCCAGATTTTTGTTAAAATGAAACATGGATAGGATAGTTCATAAAGATGGGGTTAATAATCTTGCATGTATGTACCCAATTTATCATAATCTAGTAAAGGAAAATAGGTTAGAGTAACCTTTCACTAAAAAGGGGTTGAAAATCCAAGGGGTCACATAACATTCGATAAAATGCTTCAAGAGTTCAAATTTGCATGCATGATTTCCATTTCTGAGTTGAATATGTTTAATTGTGAACTAGATTGACGGTACTAGTCGGTCCGGTGATTTGCAAGTAAAAGTTAAAAAGGAACCTCGACCCCAGTTATGTATGGCTAACTTTAACCTTCGTGGAATCCTCTTGTTGGGTCTGAAGTATACGACATGTGTACCTTGTTTGGAAATATGTGAATTGATTGTTCAAATGTGTTGAGACGTAAGATTCCATTCTCTGGATGTCCTATTTGATTGTCATGCTACCGTGCTATATGAGGTTGTGAAAAGTGTTTTGATGTGCCTATTTCATTTGTGCAAAGCTCGTAAATGCTAGAGGGTATCGATATGAAAGTAGGTGTAATGAATGAAAGATTGTTGATGTGCCCAAGTGTGGGAAAGTATATAATGGCTAAAGGCCGTGCGTGGAAAGAAATGAAAGGAAAAGTATGGTGAAATGATGTAAATAAATTGAACAATTGTGGCAACATTGTGTGCATGAATCACTGCTTGGTGAGAGTCATTGTGCCTTGAGATCAAATAGCGAATTATTGATATGAATTTGTGTTCCTTGAAAGGAAGAATTCTTGTGATTTGATTGTTTGTGTTTGCTATTACGAAATATGATTGTTAGGTGGGATCGGGTTGCGCGCCGCAACAGGAACTAATAAGGATAATGAGTTGTGAGGTAATAAGGGTGGCCGAGGTAATAAGGATGGGATGTGATCGTACTCACTATCGAAATGACAAATTGGGGAAACTCCTGAATATGGAAATGTTGAAAGGGGGAAAGGAGAGATTGTGAAACTTGATTATTTGGTTGATCTTTTCCACGTGCATTGATTGATTGGTTCTATTACTGTTTCTTACTTATGTATTGTTTGATTTTACTTGGGACAAAGTTTGTTCATACATACTAGTACTATTCCACAGTACTAACGCCCCTTATGTCGGGGGCACTACATGTAGGTGGTTCTACAACAGGCAATTCAGCCAACCGTCAGTAGTGCCTCCTCTCCTTTCCGTCAGTTGTTCTGGTGAGCCCCACTTCCACCCGGGGCCACGTGTGGCTTATGTCACCTTATTTTGAGTTTATGGTGTAGTGTAAGGTATAGCCGTGGCCTTATTGCCAGCAAGTAGTATATAAATCTTTTTTACTCGTAGAGGCTCCGTAGACACAATGTGTGGAATGTATATATGTATTTTGGGTAGTAAGCGTACGATTTGGAATCGTGGTCCACGTTGTTAATGTGTATGTATTTTGTAAGTATTTGGTATCATGTGTTAGTAATGATAAAAAGTAGAAATGAATTCAAGTTGAAAGTTTATGCTTAAGTTATAAATGGCTATTTCACATGCATAATGTATATTGAATTCATGGGGAAACACGTTCGGTAGGAAAGGCAAATCAGGTTCGCTTGACTGGGGTTACCCAGTTGAGTGCCGGTCGCGTCCCTCGATTTTGGGGCGTGAAACAGTCTAATACAAATCCTCTAGTACAACAAGTCTAGGAATGTAAAGTAAAATGTTAGAGTAGGAAGGAGATAGAGTAGGCTGCGGACGCCGAGAAGCTACCTCACAATCTTCGAACAATGCTCCAAATGGAGTATCTCAACTATCGTTCTGCCCCGGTACCTGAATCTGCACATAAGGTGCAGGGAGTAACGTGAGTAGACCAACTCAGTAAGTAACCAAAGTATCTAAAAATAGGAGTGTAGTGACGAGCATTTAAACTTTATAGTTTCATAAAATAAGTACCAGTAAAGGTAATAGATCAAATAAAGTGTCCATATTTACCAAAGATTTCACAAAACACTAGTTTTATTTCCGTTTAACTTGAATAAAACATTGATCAACATTTATTAAAGAGACTCAGTGTAAATAATAGTGAAAACAGTAGTTTCACAAAAATATCAGTCACTCGAGCGCAGTGTCGCTCACAAATAAGCCCCTCGGGCAAGCCTCTTAGTCACTCGTGACTCTACTCTCATAAGTCAATGCTCACACTCAGCACTCTCACTCATCAGGTACCATGTAACAATTGATGCGGCGTGCAGCCCGAACCAATACATACATATATATTGTTGCGGCATGCAACCCGATTCATATAATAGTCGACTGCGCTCACTCTGGGTGTACGGATTCCTGGACTGGAGGGGCTCCTTTAGACCAAGCGCTATATTGTTGCGGGGTGCAGCCCGATCCAATATATATTTT
>MDKI01184699.1:0-35359 GCA_005239505.1 Nicotiana paniculata
TATATATATATACCGAGGGTCGGTCGGCCCGAACCAATAATAAAAATAAACTGTGCACTGCCGAGAATCGAACGGCCCGTCCCATAAGTGAATTCTTACAAATTAATCATAAAGCTTCCCCCGCTCGCGAATCATACCTGTGACTCGGGTGCTAACACGTTTATACATAATTAACATAAAGCTCCCCTCGATCGCGAATTATACATGCGACTCGAGTGCTGACTCTTATATATAATTAACATAAAGCTTCCCTCGATCGTGAATCATACCTGCGACCCGAGTGCTGACTCTTATATATAACTAACATATATATATATATATATCGGATTTATCAATAAGCTCAATAGAGGCTATACTTGTAACAAGGATTAATTCACTGGAAATTCAGAGGCAACTCTCTACCATTTTCATACTAGTTCAAGATAATAAGCATACTGGTTCAAAGATAATAAGCAACTCAAAGTTTGGCTAAAGATACACATAAAGCACGTAATGGCATGCTCGTGAGTCCTAAAACTACCCGACATGATATAATAGTCGCTACGTACGGACTCTCGTCACTTTGTACGCACGTAGCCCCCAAAAAAATTACACATTGCACGTAGAACACCTATGGGGACAATTCCCTCTTACAAGGTTAGAAAGGAGACTCACCTCGCTCCGAAGATTCATACCCGGCTTCCAAGCCTCTATGTCGACTTCAATGGATGCGCAACGCCCCCAAACTATCCAAATAATTATAAACCAATGAAAATATACTCAAATATTTGTTAAAAATTCAGATTATATAAACTCCCATCTCCACTCAAGGAATTGACCAAAATACCCTCGGGCCTACGTGTCTGGATTCCAAAATTTCTCGAAGATAAATTCTACCCATAACTTTACTAACTCAAATATACAATTTGTTACAATTTTCATGCTCAAATTCATGGTAAATGTCCAAAATTCCATGTTCTAGGTTTTCTCCAAAAATCCCAAATTTATACAAATTTTCCATGTTTGAATCCATGTAAGATCACATATTTAACTCAAAAATAAGAAGAAATCACTTACCTTGTGTTGCTTGGTGAAAATCCCTCCTTGAGCTCTCCAAAATCATCCAAGCCAAATAAAAGAAATGGGCCAAAATTCGTGTATAAAACAATCTGCCAATGCTTCATCGAGTTGTACCTTGCGCTTGTGTTGTGCAGGTTGTACATCCTATTACAATTTTCCCTTTCTGAATACCTTCTGTTAAAACACCTATAACTCCTTATATAAATATCCAAATAACAAACGCTTTGAATATTTAGAAACTACACTTGAAGATCGTCAATTTGAAAGGTTGTACACCATATAACTCTTTATATATTCCGAGATATGAGCTTCTAAAGTCGGCTCTATGCATCAGAAAATTCTGACGAAACTGCTACACCAGCCATCTTCAATCGGTCATAACGTTTGGCACAAAACTCCAAATGACAAATGGTTTAATATTATGAAACTTGACTTCAAGATCTACAACTTTCATGTTTGCAAATTTTTATATTCCTTATAGATTCCTATATATACGCTTCCAAAGTTAGCTCTTCGATGCATAAATTGCTGTCCCAAAACAGATTTGCTGCAGAATTTTCAGCAGTTATTTTGGTCCGAAATCCATTCCGTTAACCTTCTGAAATCAACACGAGGCCCTCGGGACCTTAACCAATTATACCAACATGTCCCAAATCATGATACAAACTCACTCGAGGCCTCAAATCACATCAAACAACGTCGAAATCATGAATCGTACTCCAATTCAAGCTTTATGAACTTTGAAATTTCAAACTTCTACATCTGATGTCGAAACCTATCAAATCACGTCCGATTGACCCCAAATTTTGCACACAAGTCATATTCAACATTACGGACCTACTCCAACTTTCAGAATTAAAATCCGACCCCGATATCAAAAAGTCAAACTCTCGGTTAAACTTCTCAAAAACCTTCAAATTTCTATCTTTAGCCAAATGACTTCAAAATGACCTCTGGACATCCAAATTCACTTCCGATCATGCTCCCAACCCCATACTCGTAATCCAAAACGGACCTCTATAACACTGATATGCCTTCCAACCCAAACTTATGAAATTCTTCTAAAATACTAATTTCCACAATATACGCCGAAGCGCTCCCGGTTATCCAAAACTCGATCCGGACATACGCCCAAGTCCGAAATCATCATACAAACCTACTGGAACCTTCAGATCCTGATTCCAAGGTCGTTTACTTAAAATTCAAATCTTAGTCAATTCTTCTAACTTAAGCCTTACGTAATGAGAAGTTTCCTTCCAATTTGACTCTGAACTTCCCGATGTTCAACACCGACCATACCTACGAGTCATAACACCTGAATCAAAGCTGCTCATGACCTCAAATGGATGAACGACGCATGAGATTTACATCAGGGAGATTGTCCGATTGCATGGGGTTCCAGTTTCTATCATTTCTGACAGAGGTACTATTCAGATTTTGGAGGATATGTTGCGTGCCTGTGTCATTGATTTTGGGGGTTCATGGGACTAGTTTCTGCCACTCGCAGAGTTTTCATATAATAATAGTTATCAGTAGAGTATTCAGATGGCTCCGTATGAGGCTTTATATGGTAGGAGGTGCAAATCTCCGGTTGGTTGGTTTGAGCCAGGTGAGGCTAGGCTATTGGGCACAGACTTGGTTCAGGATGCTTTGGGTAAGGTGAAGTTGATTCAGGAGCGGCTTCACACGGTGCAGTCTAGGTAGAAGAGTTATGCGGATCGGAAGGTCTGAGATGTGTCTTTCATGGTTAGGGAGAAGGTGATGCTGAAGGCGTCACCCATGAAGGGTGTTATGAGGTTCGGGAAGAGGGGAAAGCTGAGTCCCCGATTCATTGGACCATTTGAGGTGCTTCAGAGGATAAGGGAGGTGGCTTATAGACTTGCAATGCCTCCTAGATTATCGAGCATTCATTCGGTGTTCCATGTTTCAATGCTCCGGAAGTATGTCGGTGACCCGTCTCATGTTTTTGACTTCAGCATGGTTCACCTCGAGGATGATATGTCATATGAGGTAGAACCAGTGGCTATCTTGGGTCGTCAGGTCAGAAAGCTGAGGTCTAAGGATATAGCTTCAGTGAAGCTCCAGTGGAGAGGACAGTCGGTGGAGAGATCCACCTGAGAGATCAAGAAAGAGATGCGGATCAGATATCCTCACTTATTCGAGACTCCAGGTATGTTTCTAGACCTGTTCGAGGACGAATGTTTGTTTAAGAGGGGAAAGATGTAACGACCCGTCTGGTCGTTTAGTGAGATAAGCCCCGTTACCCCCATTTCTGCTTTATCATATGTTGCTTAGCCTATTTATATTGTGTTGAGTCCATTGTTTTGGGTTCGGAGTGGTCGTGGTTAGAACAGAGACACGTAGTCTCTTAAATTAGCTTAATAATTAAAAAAGTCAACTCGGAGTTGACCTATTCGTAAACGACCTCGAAATGTGGATTTTATGGCTAGGATAGCTTCGTTAGGTGATTTGGGACTTAGGAGTGTGTTCGAAATGAACGTCTGATGTCCGGTGTAGAATTAGCCTTGAATTGGTGAAAGTTAGTTTTTGGCGATTTCCGGTCGGCATGGGTAAATAGGCTATTGGGGTCGGAATGGAATACCGAAAGTTGGAGCAGGTTCTAATGTCATTTTGGATGTGTTGCAAATTTTCAGGTCAATCGAATGTGTTTTGGATGGTTTCGGCATCTTTGGTGAGTTTAGCAATTTCAAAGTTCATAGGCTTGAATTTGATGTGATTTTGGTGTTGTTGCATTTTTTTTGGTGTTTCGAAGGCTTGACTAAGTTTGAATGAAGTTACGAAATATGTTGGAACATTTTGTTGAGGTCCCGAGGGCCTCGGGTGAGTTTCGGGTGGTTAACGAGGTAATTTTTGGTCTTGGAATACAGCTGATCTGGTGTTTGTTGCTGCAGAAGGTTTTACCCTATGAGTTCGCGGGGGGTGTCACATGTTCGCATAGGGGAATTGGGGAGTTGAGGGATTTTATTCTATGCATTCGTGAGCTTGGAGGTGCGAACGAGGTGGGTTGAGTTGAGTGGTCATCGCAAACGCAGGTGCATGAGTGCGTTCGCGTAGAGTAGAAGGCATCTGAGGACCCCAGACCCATTGGTCAGTGCGATCGCAGAGGAGCCCATGCGTTCGCGAAGACCTAGGGTGGTTGAGCAGTGCGTTCGCATGGCTTTTGGTGCGTTCGATTAGAGTAAAAATTAGTGGGCCTGTTGGATTGTTTTATGCGAACGCAGTCCGAGTGACGCGTTTGCGATGAAGAAAGTTGAGCTGGGCAGAAATTTTTAAGTTCTAAATGGAGGTTTTTGGCCATAACTCAAAAAAAAAACACTAGAGAGCTCGGAAGAAGGAGGAATTGAACGAGATTTTCAGTGGGATTCTTGTGGTAAGTGTTCTTCAATCATTTTGTGGTTTAATTTCATGAATTTGTCTTGATTTTACCATGCAATTTGAGGAATTAAAGTAGAAATTTGGGGAAATGGGAGGGAGAATTGGAAATTTTTTTGATGATTTAAGTAGACAATTGAGGTCGGATTTTGGTAAATTTGGTATGGGTAGACTCGTGAGAGGGATTGAGGATTCTAGTTTTGTGATTTTTATCGAATTTCGAGATTTGGGCCCAGGGCTCGGGTTTGGCCAATTTCAGGAATTGTGCCTAATTTTGATAGATTTCGATTGGGGTTCATCTCCCTAGCATATTTTGATGTTATTGATCTGATTTGTGATAGAGTCGGAGCATTTGGGAGCCAATTCGATGGGTAAGAGCATCACGAAGTAGCTTTTGGGCTGTTTTGAGGTAAGTAACGATTGTAACTCTAAACCTGATGGTATGAAACCCTGGTATTTTATATTGTTTTGGTAAATGAGGTGACTCACATGCTAGGTGATGAGCGTGTGGGCGTGCACTGATAGGGATTGTGACTTGGTCCGTCCCGTAGCGACTATTAAGTCGCGTATTCGATTTGAAACCTTATGATTGTGACGACCCAAAAGGTCATCACCTATGTTATTACCCATCCCGTACTTTCGAGGCCATAAAAACCTCATTTGTATTGGCCTCGATTTACGTGCGCAGTTCGGGCGCGTAGCCGGACAGCTTAAATATGAGATTCTGTGAAAAATGCTAAGATTTGATATTAAAATGAATAAATTTGACTTCGGTCAATATTTTGGGTAAACGGACCCGGACCCGTGATTTGACGGTCCCAGAGGGTCCGTAGGAAAACATGGGACTTGGGCGTATGCCCGGAATCGAATTCCGAGGTTCCAAGCCCGAGAAATGAATTTTTGTGTAAAATTATTTTCTGAAAATATTTAAGGAAATTGAAAATGAAATCTGATTAGAAAGTAATGGTATCAGGCCCATATTTTGGTTCCGGTGCCCGGTACAGGTCTTATATATGGTTTAATCACTTTCCGTGAAGTTTGGTTGAAATTGGACGTCGTTTGACATGTTTCGGACTTAAAATGGAAAATTTGATGTTTTATGAAATTTGATAGAATTCATGGATTTCGAGGTTTGATTCATTGTTTTTGATGTTATATTGGCGATTTGATAGCACGGTTAAGTTCGTAGGATGTTTTTGAGTCAGTGCATGTGATTTTTTAGGAACCCCGAGGGCTCGGGAGTGTTTCAGAGGTGTCTCGGAGTGATTTTGAACTTAGAAAAGTTGCTGGTTTTGCTTCAGCTGTTGCAGGTCCCATTTGTTCTTCGCGATCGCAAAGCCTCTTCTGTGTTCGCGAAGCTTTAAGATCTTCCTTCATCGCGTTCACATCCATACCATCTCGATTGCGTAGGGTTATCTGACCCTGAGGGATCAGCCCTCTTATCCTCTTCGCGTTCGCGTACAGTTGACCGCGATCGCATAGCCTTACCTGTCTCCTTCATCGCGTTCGCGTGATGTCCCACGCGTTCGCGTAAGTCAACTTCTGGACCCCAGTTTTCTTTACTCTTCGCGATCGCGTCCTCTCTTCCGCGATCATGATGGTCAGACCAGCCTACCCTTCGCGAACGCGACTCCCCTTCTGCGACCGCGAAGGGCAATTTTGCCCAGTGGTATATAAATATTTCCAGAACCAGTAGCTACCGGAATTTCTAAATTTCAGTCTTCTCCTCCATCCCCAAACCCCCATTGACAAGCCTTAGACCAATTCTACTCCATAGCCTCAAGCTTCCTAACATCGATTTCTTCCATTTTTCTTTCATTAATCACTAAATTCTAGGCCTAAAATCCTAAAATCAAGTAGAAATTAGAGGTTTTGGGTAGAGTTAGGTTTCTTGGAAATTTTGGGTGGTTCAACCCCAATTTGGGGTCGGATTTTAAAACATATTATATATTTGAACTCGTGGGGTTATGGGTGATCGGGTTTTGGTCCGAGCCTCGTGTTTGGACCAAGCGGGCCCGGGGTCGAATTTTGGAAATTTGGGAAGAATTCTAAGAATTGAGTATTTAGCCTAAAGGATTGTGTTATGGGGTCTTTATTAATATTGTTGAATTAATTAAGTCTAGATATCGTTGTTTCGGAGTTGAATCCTAAAGGAAACGCGGTGTTAGAGGGTTGATTGCTATACTTTGGACCCGAGGTAAGTGTTCAGTCTAACCTTAGCTTGAGGGAATAAGAGTCGAGTATAATTTGCTACTTGCTAATTGTCAAATACGTTGTATAGGCATGGTGACGAGTATCTATACATTGGTGTCTAGCATGACCATGAGTCTTTATATTGTGAACATTCTAATTTCGTGATAATTTCCATGCTTAATTGATGATTTCTATAAATTGTGAATTGAATAATGAAGAAATATGAGATAGTCTGTTTATGGAGCATTGGCTCAAATTGTGTATTGAATAATGAAGAAATATGAGATGGTATGTCTTTGGAGTATTGGCTCAATTTGTGAATTGAATAATGAAGAAATATGAGATAGTATGTCTTTGGAGCGTTGGCTCAATTTGAGAATTGAATAATGAGGAAATATAAGATATTACATCCTTTGGAGCATTAGCTCAGATTGTAACACGAACGATGAAGGTTTATGAAACAATTGTATTCGTGGAGCATTGTCTCAAGTAATAGAATAAATCATGGAAATGAAAGTGAAAGAAAGAGAAAGAGTTATTGAAATATACCCTTGCCGGGATTTAATTGTGCAGTTGATGTTCCCTTGACGGGATTTAAATGTTTAATTGATGTTACCCTTGCTGGGATTTAATTGTTTAATTATTGTTCCCTTGCTAGGATTCCTATATCTATTATGTTTACCTCCTTGCCCTTGTTTGTGATTTTTGTTTGGGTGAGGAACAGTGTTAAAGCACGAAGGGTGATGCCGTGCACTTGTCTTGGTGAGAATGAGAGTAAAGCACGAAGGGTGATGCCGTGCATTGTTTGATATTATCTCTCTTGCTGGGAAGTTGAGATTTTTGTTGTTGTTCCCTTGCCGGGATTACCATTTTTATTTTGTTTACTTCCTTGCCCTTGTTTGTGATTGTTGTTTGGGTGAGGAAGAGTGTTAAAGCACGAAGGGTGATGCCGTGCCGTACGATGTACCATTCCGTACCATATTCATTGATTATACAGTGAGGAAAGGGAGTAAAAGCACAAAGGGTGATGTCGTTCCATGATTTACATTTATTACATTATACATTTCATAGTGCGAACGAGAGTAAAATCACGAAGGGTGATGTCGTGTCATGATTTACATTGATTACATTATTAATTGCATAGTGAGGATGAGAGTAAAAGCACAAAGGGTGATGCCGTGCAAGTTTGTGATTTCTTGTCCTTATTGATATGCTAGTTTATTTTTCCTTTTCCTTATTGAGATTATCTTATATGAAACTGTTATCTCCCCATAACATGTCCCCCTTCCTTTATTCATTGCTTCCTCCCTATGTTTCTTATCCGTTGTGTATATGTATATCTATTTATTCGAACTGCACAGGTTTATTTGGTAGTCTGGTTCTAGCCTCGTCACTACTTCGCTGAGGTTAGGCTAGGCACTTACTCAGTATATGGGATCGATTGTACTGATGACACCTGCACTTCTTTATGTTGTGCAGATTACGCAACCGGACCCGAAGGACATCATTAGTGGGAGTGTTTTCCAGCTCATCATAGAGGCTTCAAGGTATACCCGCTGGCGTTCGTGGGCCTTGGCGTCTCTTCCATCCCTTTTGTCTTCGATTCTGTCTTGTTTTCCTTTAGTTTCAAAGACAGATATGTATTTCAGAGGCCGGGGCCGGGCTCAGCCTAGAGCAGCAACCCCAGTGGAGGATCCTCAGGTCGAACCTGATGAGGAGGTCCCAGTTCCGAGAGTCCCAGTTGGACAAGCTCAGGTCCCATAGAGGTTCATAGCTATCCCAGTGCTTCAGGACGCCCTTGTCCGTCTAGTCGGACTCATGGAGAGTGTAGCACAGGCGGGTCTTCTTCCTACAGCACCAGTCGTCTCTCAGGCTGGGGGAGGTGCCCAGACTCCTGCCGCCCGCATGCCAGAGCAGCTAGCTCCACATTTTCAGACTCTGGCACCTCAGCCAGCCGGAGTAGCTCAGCCGAGTATTGCAGCACCGGTAGTAGGGGGAGCAGCTATGTCAGCAGATGCTTTGTGGAGACTGGACAGGTTCACTAAGTTATTGACTGCTACTTTTACTGGTTCACCATCAGAGGACCCCCAGGATTATTTGCACAGTTGTCATGAGGTTCTTCGGAATATGGGCATAGTGGAGTCCAAGGGAGTTGACTTCTCTACTTTTCGGTTATCGGGCGCAGCCAAGAGTTGGTGGAGAGACTATTACTTAACTAGACCAGCTGGATCTACATCTTTGACTTGGACTCAATTCTCAGAGGTATTTCTGGGGAAGTTCCTTCCCATTACTCAGAGAGAGGACCTTCGGAGGTAGTTTAAGCGTCTCGAGCAGGGATCCATGTCAGTCACTCAGTACGAGACCAGGTTCATCACACTAGCCTGACATGCTCTTATGATACTTCCCACTGATCAGGAGAGGGTTCAGAGATATATCGAGGGATTGGCACGGCCTATCATACTTCAGATGGCTAGAGAGTCCGGTACAGACATACCGTTCCAGGATGCGGCCAATGTGGCTAGGAGGATTGAGATGATTCCGTCTCAGGGTGGTGGTCAGGGGGCTGACAAGAGGCCCCGTCATTTTTGTCATTTCAGTGGAGCCTCATCTGGGGGCAGGGATTCTTCAGGCAGAGGTCATCCTCCCAGACCCTTTCAGTTAGCTCTCCAGTTTTCCCATGGTACTTCATGTGGTCGTGGTTCTCAGACGCACTATTTTGATCAGCATCCTTACAGTGCACCGCCGTTTCAGAGTTTTCAGCGTGGCCATTCAAGTCGACAAGGTCAGATTCAGTTCCCTCAGCAGCCGAGGTCTTGTTACACTTGTTGTGATCCGGGTCACCTTGCCAGGTTTTTCCCTCGAGCATCAGGTAGTTCTCAGCATCAGAGTTCTCGTGCCATGGTACATGCACCAGGTGTTCCACAGCATGCCCAGCCAGCTAGAGGTGGGGGTAGAGGTGATAGAGGTGCAGCTCAGGCCACCAGGTGTGGAGGCCAGCCAGCAGTCGTCCGTCCCAGAGATGTGGTTCAGGGTGGTGGGGCCCAGCCCTGATGTTATGCTCTTCCAGCCAGGCCGGAGGCTGAGTCATCAGATGCAGTTATTACAGGTACTATTCGGGTTTGTGATATGGATGCTTTAGTGCTGTTTGACCCAGGGTCTACGTATTTGTATGTTTCCTCTTATTTTGCACCATACCTGGTCATGCCTAGTAATTCACTAAGTATTCCTGTTTATGTATCTACATTAGTGGGTGATTCTATCGTGGTCGATCGTGTCCATCATTCTTGTGTTGTGGTGATTGGGGGTCATGAGACCCATGTTGATTTGTTGCTTTTGGGTATGGTCGACTTTGATGTTATACTGGGGATGGACTGGTTGTCCCCATATCATGCCATCTTGGATTGTCATGCCAAGACGGTGACCTTAGCCTTACCAGATTTGCCCCGTTTCGAGTGGAAAGGAACTCCTGGTCATTCTACCCGCAGTGTTATTTCATATGTGAAGGCTCGGCGTATTGTCGAGAAAGGGTGTTTGGCCTATTTGTCTTATGTGCGCGATTCCAGTGTTGAGGTTGCCTCTATTGATTCGGTACCCATGGTTAGTGAGTTTCCTAAGGTTTTCCCTTCAGACCTGTCGGGGATGCCACCCGACAGGGACATTGATTTCTGCATTGATCTGGTTCTGGGCACCCAGCCCATTTCTATTCCCCCGTATCGCATGGCCCCGCCAGATTTGAAAGAGTTGAAGGAACAGTTGCAAGATTTTCTTGGGAAGGGTTTCATTAGGCCCAGCGTTTCTCCTTGGGGTGCTCCAGTATTGTTTGTGAAGAAAAAGGATGGTTCGATGAGGATGTGCATTGATTACCGACAATTGAACAAGGTTACAATCAAGAATAAGTATCCACTGCCGAGGATTGATGATTTGTTAGATCAGCTTCAGGGTGCCAAGGTATTTTCGAAGATAGATTTGAGATCTGGCCACCATCAGTTGAGGATTAGGGCATCCGATGTCCCTAAGACAACTTTTCGCACTCGGTGTGGGCATTACGAGTTTTTAGTCATGTCGTTTGGGTTGACAAATGCCCCAACAGCTTTTATGGATTAGATGAACCAAGTGTTCAGGCCTTATTTGGACTCGTTCGTGATAGTCTTCATTAATGATATATTGATATACTCCCGCAGTCAGGAGGAGCACGAGCAGCATCTCATAGTGGTTCTTCAGACTCTGAAAGTCATCTTTATGAAAAGTATTTGAAGTGTGAGTTCTAGTTAAGTTCAGTAGCTTTCCTGGGTCATGTCGTGTCAGCAGAGGGTATTTAGGTTGACTCTAAGAAGATTGAGGCAGTCAATAACTGGCCTAGACCAGCATCAGCTATAGAGATTCGGAGTTTCTTGGGATTGGCAGGCTATTATCGTCGGCTCGTGGAGGGTTTCTCATCTATTGCAGCCCCCATGACCAGGTTGACCCAGAAGGGTGCCCAGTTCAAATGGTCGGACGAGTGTGAGACGAGCTTTCGGAGGCTCAAGACAGCTCTGACCACGGCACCGATATTGGTTTTGCCCACCGGTCCAGGGCCTTATACAGTCTATTGCGATGCTTCCCGTATTGGGCTTGGTGCAATATTGATGCAGGATGGCAAGGTCATTGCTTATTCTTCGAGGCAGTTGAATATTCATGAGAAGAACTATCAAGTGCATGATCTGGAGTTGGCAACCATCGTCCACGCATTGAAGATTTGGAGGCACTACTTGTATGGCATGGCGTGTTAGGTGTTCACTGATCATAAGAGTCTTCAGTATTTGTTCAAGCAAAAAGAGTTGAATTTGAGGCAGAGAAGATGGTGGGAGTTGGTAAAGGATTATGATATTACCATCTTGTATCACCCGGGGAAGGCCAATGTGGTGGCCGATGCTTTGAGTAGGAAGTCAGCTAGTGTGGGCAGTCTTGCTTTTATTCTGGTCAGTCAGAGGCCGCTTGCCTTGGATGTTCAGGCTTTGGCCAATCGATTTGTGAGGTTGGATATTTCTGAGCCTAGTCGAGTGTTGGCTTGTACGGTTGCTCGTTCTTCATTATTGGAGCGTATCCGTGATCGGCAGTTTGATGATCCCCATTTGTGTGTCCTTAGGGACACAGTGCAGCGCGGAGGTGCCACGCAGGTGACCTTAAATGATGATGGTGTTTTGAGATTGCAGGGGCAAGTTTGTGTTCCCAATGTTGATGGGATTCGAGAGTTGATTTTAGAGGAGGCCCATAGTTCCTGGTACTCTATTCATCCGGGCGCCGCGAATATGTATTAGGATTTGCGGCAGCATTATTGGTGGCGTAGAATGAAGAAGGATATTGTGGCATATGTGGCGCAGTGTATGAACTGTCAGCAGGTTAAGAATGAGCATCAGAGGCCTGGTGGTTTATTTCAGAGGATTGAGCTTCCCGAGTGGAAGTGGGAGAGGATCACTATGGACTTTGTTACTGGACTTTCGTTGACCCGGAAGAAGTTCAATGCAGTTTGGGTCATTGTTGATAGGCTGACCAAGTCAGCGCATTTCATTCCTGTGGCAGTCTCCTATTCATCCGAGAGGTTAGCTGAGATCTATATCCGGGAGATTGTTCGCCTTCATGGTGTGTCGGTATCTATCATTTCGGACCGGGGCGCGCAGTTTACCTCGCGTTTCTGGGGAGTAGTTCAGCGAGAGTTAGGCACCCAGGTGGAGTTGAGCATGGCATTTCACCCTCAGACTGATGGGCAGTCCGAGCGGACTATTCAGATTTTGGAGGATATGCTCCGAGCTTGTGTTATTGACTTTGGAGGATCATGGGATCAGTTCTTGCCTTTAGCAGAGTTTGCCTACTACAACAGCTACCAGTCGAGTATCCAGATAGCTCCTTATGAGGCTTTATATGGTAGGCAGTGTCGATCTCCTATTGGATGGTTCGAGCCGGGAGAGGCTCAGTTGTTGGGTACAGATTTGGTTCAGGAGGCCTTGGACAAGGTCAGGATCATTCAGGATAGGCTTCGTACAGCTCAGTCCAGGAAAAAGAGTTATGCGGATCGTAAGGTTCGAGATGTGGTTTTCATTGTGAGTGAGCGAGTATTGCTCCGAGTGTCGCCTATGAAGGGCGTGATGAGATTTGGGAAGAAGGGCAAGCTTAGCCCTAGATTCATCGGTCCATTTGAGATTCTTGATCTAGTGGGAGAGATGGCTTATAGACTTACATTGCCACCTAGCTTATCAGTCGTACATCCAGTTTTTCATGTATCAATGCTTCGGAGGTATCACGGCGATCCAGCCCACGTGTTAGATTTCAGCATTGTCCAGTTGGACAAGGGCTTATCTTATGAGGAGGACCCGGTAGCTATTTTAGACCAGCAGATTCGTCAGTTGAGATCCAAGAGTTTTTCTTCTGTTCGTGTTAAGTGGAGGGGTCAGCCTCTTGAGGCATCGACCTGGGAGTCCGACCTGGGAGGCAACGATATCCTCTGTTGATTCTGCATGTTTCCTTAGATACATAAGGCCATCCATTAATTAGTACCAATTTCGAATTCCTGATTTCTTATGAGATGTTCTTATTTCCAACTTTGTTTTCTTACCTTGTTACATAATTGATTAACTGTTAATTGAATGCTATTTTCTTAAGTGATATTTTCTGAACCTAGCCTCAATTGTATGTTTGAATTAGGGGTGAAATTGTTTCCTTACATGTTACAAGCATAAAAACTTTCCTTAATTATTATTTTTACCTACTAGCTGTTTGAGTTTAACCCCTTCAATTAAGGGATTCCTAATTGCCTATTTTACTTACACTATTCTTATATTCCTCTAAGTTATATATGGTTATTTCCTTATTAAAAACCGACCGTGTGAATTACTCCCTTAATTATAGGATACTTGTATTAATTGGGTACTGATTGATATTCAGTCCCATAATCACTGGTTAATTCTGGTTCTTTCCTTATTTTTCATCAAGTTTTCAAAACTATATATACTCTATTCATACACACACACACACACACGAACTAATCTGTTCAAAAAAATCACTCCCACAATTTAAAAGACTTTCTGCTCTCTCTTCTGTGCTAATTACTACTACTCTGGGTTAGCCGGCTGCAAGCCAAGGCTAGCTATTGTGCATTCTCCTACTTTCCTGTTTGTGTTATTGCTTTCTTCACTTCACTGGTATGTTCTAATTTATATTTCAGTCTCCAAACCAACATGTTTCCTTTATTATTGTGATTCAACATGCTTCCAACTTACTTAATTATTCTTCAGCATATATCTAGGATCCTGAACTTCCCTTTGCATGTTTAAATTGGGCCTTATTTGTTTATGACCAGCATGTTTCTGTACACTTAGCACCTACTTTTTACATGCCTATGACTGGCACATTAGTTTAACCAGGTGTTAATCTGACGTAGCACTGTACCCCCGGTCCTCTAGACCCTTAGAAGTTCCTGATTGCATGTCTGTGTGCTTATTTGCCTGTTGTATGTATGACCTTACATGCTCTGTATTTGTCCCTAATCCCATTACCCATGTTTGTGATTGTTAGACTATCCTTGGTCCTTGTGTGATGTTAAGCTCTCATTTTCTTCTTCAAAACTGTTTTCTTACTTACCTTTTTTTTCAAAATTGTTCCTTACTTAAATCCTTTTAAATAAAAGGCACTCTCACACACACTCTTAGAAGTCTAAGTTCAGCCCCCTTTGTGTGAGCACTGCTTTGGGAACCCTTTAAGTACCCTTTGAACTCTGACACACAAGGCTGGCACTTCCGCACTACACATGTTTAATTCTTTGGCTATGTCTAGGTGTGAGCACTGCCCGGGAGCCCTTGAGGTCCTTAGGGAACTTTGACATATCTGGATTATGAAAAGGCTATGCAATACCATAAGGCAGTGATGCTTGGAAGATCTAGGCCTAACTGAAGGCTCCCTATATGTCACGCTCCGGAATCCCACCATTGGGCCGTGATGGCGTCTAATGTTGAACCCGCTAGACAAGCCAACGTATATAGATAAACTAGCATATTAACATCAATTTAATAGGATAAACTAAATGGTTCACAATTTAACAACGGAAATAAATATGGTTTCAAGCTAAATAAGGACAACATAATACAACAACGCGTAAATTTTCCCAAAACCTGGAGTCACATACTCACGAATTGTCTATAAGAGTGCTAAATACAAGTCTGAAAAGAGAATACATAGTTGTCTCTGGAACTATGGGAAAAACAAGACAAAAGTGAAAACAAAGAGATGGAAGAGACTCCAAGGCCCACGAACGCCAGCGGGTATACCTTGAAGCCTCTATGATAAGCTGGAAGACACTCCCACTAATGATGTCCTCCGGGTCCGGCTGCGTAATCTGCACAACATAAAGAAGTGCAGGTGTAGCATCAGTACAACCGACCCTATGTACTGAGTAAGTGTCGAGCCTAACCTCGGCGAAGTAGTGACGAGGCTAAGACACGACAACAAAATGTACCTGTGCAGTTCAGTAGTATAGCAGAAACTAAACAATAATACAATTACGGGGAGAACATGCTGGGGGTAAGAGACAGCAAATACTGAAATGACAGAAATTAAAACAACAGTCTAAAATATCTGAATATAATAACGGGAATTGACAACACATATTAAATAGTGAAAGATGCGGCACGGCTTGTCCCCTCGTGCATAATAATAAAAAAAATATGGCACGGAATCTCCCCTCGTGCATAATAATATAAGACATGGCACGGAATGTCCCCTCATGCATAATCAATATAAAACATGGCACGGAATGTCCCCTCGTGCATAATCAATATAAAACATGGCACGGAATGTCCCCTCGTGCATAATTAATATAAAATATGGCACGGAATGTCCCCTCGTGCATAATCAATATAAAACATGGCATGGAATGTCCCCTCGTGCATAATCAATATAAAACATGGCACGGAATGTCCCCTAGTGCATAATTAATATAAAATATGGCACGGAATGTCCCCTCGTGCATAATCAATATAAAACATGGCATGGAATGTCCCCTCGTGCATAATCAATATAAAACATGGAACGGCATCACCCTTCGTTATTTAACACTCTTCCTCACCCAAACAGCAATCACAAACAAGGGCAAGGAAATAAATAGAGTAAAAATAGAAATCCCGGCAAGGGAACATCAACAGTAATCTCAACATCCCAACAAGGGCAAGGAAATAAATAGAGTAAAAATAGAAATCCCGGCAAGGGAACATCAACAGTAATCTCAACATCCCAACAAGGGCAAGGAAATAAATAGAGTAAAAATAGAAATCCCGGCAAGGGAACATCAACAGTAATCTCAACATCCCAACAAGGGCAAGGAAATAAATAGAGTAAAAATAGAAATCCCGGCAAGGGAACATTAATTAAACAATTAAATCCCGACAAGGGAACTAAACAACAATGACCCGACAAGGGTATATTTCAATAACTCTTTCTCTTTCTTTCTCTTTCATTTCCATGATTTATTCTATTATTTGAGCCAATGCTCCAAAAGATATAATTTTCTCATATATCTTCATTATTCGTTTCACAATTTTAGCCAATTCTCCAAAGATGTAATTTTCTCATATATCTTCATTATTCGTTTCACAATTTGAGCCAATGCTCCAAAGATGAAATTTTCTCATATATCTTCATTATTCGTTTCATAATTTGAGAAAATGCTCTAAAGATGTTTAAAGATTACAATTTTCATCACATGCCCTTTACATCATATAGAAATCCTCAATTAGGCATAGAAATTACAGCCAAGTCAGAATATTCACAATATAGGGACTCACGGTCATGCTAGATACCAATGTATAGATACTCATAACCATGCCTATACATCGTATTTGACAATCACCAAATAGCAAATAATACTCAACTCCTATTTCCTCAAGCTAGGTTAGACCAAACACTTACCTCGGGTCCAAAGTATAACAATCAACCCTCTAACACCGCATTTCCTTTAGAATTCAACTCCGTAATGGTATTATATAGACATAATCAACTCAAGTATATCAATAAGGATTCAATTACATGGCCTAATTATCCATTTCCTAGCATTCTTCCAAAATTATCAAAATTCGACCCGGGGCCCGCTCGCTCGGATTCTTGAAATTCTCGAAGGGAACACTCACCCAAAGCCTAAGGATCATAAATATACGATTTTTACTTGATTTCATGGCCAATTCAAAGAAAATCCTAAACTGATCACAAGTTCTAGGTTACCACCCAATTTCTTGAATTTTTGCACTAGTTTATGTATTTAATTAGGCTAGGATGCATGCATGAAACAAATTTCCGGGTGGAATTCACTTACCTTATAGGACCTGGTTAAAAGCTCTTAAAAATGGAGGAAATCGCCTAAGGAAGAAGATGGAAAATGTGAAAAATGGGTTTAAAACAAGTTTTTAAAACTCACTGCCTGAACAGTGAACTCGCACCTGCGGCTCTGGGGACCGCACCTGCGGCTCTGGGGACCGCACCTGCGGTCTTGCACTTGCGAGAAGAATCTCGCACCTGCGGAATTGGGCTAGGGGGTCTGGGATCGCACCTGCGAAGTGGAGACCGCACCTTCGGTCTCGCACCTGCGAGAAATGCTCCGCACCTGCGATGGCTGGCCAGGCCACTGATGATCGCACCTGTGATGCCTGGGACCACACCTGCGGTCTCGCACCTGCGAGAAATGCTCCGCACCTGCGATGGCTGGCCAGGCCACTGATGATCGCACCTGTGATGCCTGGGACCACACCTGCGGTCTCGCACCTGCGATGCTGGGCAACCGCACCTGCGGTCACACTAGAGCAGGTGCACTAGCAACCTTGTTTTCTGCTTTTTAGCCCCGTTAGGTGCCCGGAAGGCACCTGGGCCTACCCGAGCCCTAGTCCAAATATACCAACGAGTCCCAAATCATAATACGGACTCGCTCGAGCCTTCGAACACTCAAAACAACGCTAAAACTCGAAATCACACCCCTAAACGTCAAGAACCAAACTTAGGAATTTTAAGGTTTCTAAACTTCGCTAACAACGTGCCGAACTGACCTATACATCTCGGAATGATACCAAATTTCCCAGATAACTCCCACAAAATCCTACGAACTTGTTCGTGTGATCAAATTTCCAAAACAACATTATATAAATCGAATTAGGCCTCAAAATCCATGAATTCTATCAAATTTCATAAAAACATCAAATTTTCCATTTTATGTCCGAAACCCGTCAAACGAAATCCGATTTCAACCAAACTTTATAAAAAGTGCTTAAACCATATATATGACATGTACCGAGCGCCGGAATCAAAATACGTGCCCGATACCATCACTTTCTAATCAGATTTCATTTTCAATTTCCTCAAATATTTTCAGAGAACAATTTTACTTAAAAATTCATTTCTCGGGCTTGGGACCTCAGAATTCGATTCCGGGTATGCGCCTAAGTCCCATATTTTCCTACGGACCCTCTAGGACCGTCAAATTACGTGTTCGGGTCCGGGTTCGTTTACCCAAAATGTTGACCGAAGTCAAATTTATTCATTTTAATACCAAATCTTAGCATTTTTCATAGAATTTCATATTTAAGCTGTCCGGCTACGCGCCTGAACTGTGCACGCAAATCGAGGAAACTACAAATGAGGTTTTCAAGGCCTCAAAAGTATGGAATGGGTAATAAAATAGGTGATGACCCCTTTGGGTGGTCACATTCTCCACCTCTAAAATAATTGTTCGTCCTCGAACGGACAGAAGAAGGAAGTACCTGAGTGGGGAAATAAATTAGGCTAACGGCTCTGGATATCGGACTCGGACTCCCAGGTAGATGCCTCAGGAGGTTGACCTCTCCACTGAACACGAACAAAAGGGAAGCTCTTGGATCTCAACTGACGAATCTGCCGGTCTAAAATAGCTACTGGCTCCTCTTTATAAGATAAGCTGTCACGACCCTAAATCCTAAGCCGGCCGTGATGGTGTCTATCGTGGAACTAGGCTAGCCAATATAACACATGTTCACAATTTCTTTTAAAACCCCATTTCCAAAATCTGAGCATTTTCCAAAATCTGAGCATTTCATAAATATACAAAAAAAGACTGCGGAATAAAGTAGGTCATCATAATACGATACCGCCAACTCCAAAACCCGGAGTCAACGTGTCAAGAGCATCTAGAAGGATAAGTCATAATATATTATCATAATACAAAACCTCTGAATGAATGAAGATACAACAGGGAGGGAAAAATAGAGATGATGCGGACGCTGGACAGCTACCTCTATATCCCGCAAATCTGGCTCCGCTGCAGAATGAAGGCTAATGCTCGATGCCTGCTCCTGAATCTGCACACAGAGGTGCAGGGAGTAATGTGAGTACACCAACTCAGTAGTAATGGAAATAAATCAGGGCTGAGCAGCAAGAACATATAAATCAATGTCATCAAATCACAAGAGGCACAGCCTTTCTTTCCATTAGTATAACATAAATATGTGAAATCATCATGTCTCAAATCATCTTCAGAAAAATCTTTTAAGGAATGTATATATTTTTTTTCCAACAGCTTCAACCGAAAGGTTTAGTATAAAAATGAAATGAATCATATAGAGGCCCCTCGGGCAAAACATATTTCATAAGCTCAGTGTGAAAGTAGTAAAATCATCAATAGCCCCTCGGGCAAAACATATATCATAATCAGCCCCTTGGGCAAAACATGTATCATAATCAGCCCCCCGGGCATGCCTCACAGTCACTCATAAACAGTCACTCAGCACCTCACAGTCACTCATGCCTCCCAATCACTCGGCACTCGGCACTCGACACTCGCACTCAGTAGGTACTTGCGCTCACTGGGGGTGTGTACAGACTCCGTCTTCTGAGGGGCTCTTTCAGCCCAAGCGCTAAATAATCAGCCAAATCATGGCATCAATCACTCTCAGGCTCTCGGCCTGTCTCATATCATAAAAATCCTCACAATCAAGCCCTCGTCCTCACTCAGCACCTCACCATCACTCTAGCCCTCGGCCACACTCAGCAGAACCACTCAAAAGCTCTCAAATTCGCATGCAACCTTCGATGAAATGAGAACCAATTTCGCACACCAGGCCCTTTAAAAATTCGGCCTAGCTAAAATAATTCCTTCACTGCGATCGCAAACTTTGGCACGTGATCGCGAAGAACAAACTTGTTGCCCCATCAATTTACCCTACGCGATCGCAAACAACCTCACGCGATTGCGATTCTTCAGGACTTGAACCCACGCGATCGCAAACCATTTCACGCGATCGCGATAAGAAAAAATCCTTCCTCACCAATTAACCCTATGTGATCGCAAAGATCCTCACGCGATCGCGTAGAAGGAAACCAGAACCTTACACCAGCAGCAATTTGCCCAGATTTCAAGCCAAAAGTTGGTCCGTTAACCATCTGAAACACACCTGAGGCCCCCGGGACCTCAACCAATCATACCAACATATCCCATAACATCATTCAAAATTAGTCAAGCCTTCGAAACACCAAAAACAACACTAAAACACCAAATTCACATCAAATTCAAGCCTAAGAACTTTGAAACTTCAAAAATTCGCCAACTACGCCGAAACAAACCAAAACACCTCCGATTAATCTGAAATTTTGCAGACATATCCAAAATGACATTATGGACATGTTCCAACTTTTGGAATTCCATTACAACCTCTATAGCCTAATTTCCACTGCCGACTGGAAATCGCCAAAATCTAACTTTCGCCAATTCAAGCCTAATTCTACACCGGGCATCACAAAAATATTCCGGACACACTCCTAAGTCCCAAATAACCTAACGAAGTTATTCGAGCCATAAATTCCGCATTCCGAGGTCATTTACCAATAAGTCAACTCTCAGTTGACTTTCTCAACCATTTGGCTACTTTAAAAGGCTAAATGCCTAAACTGTCATTATAACCACTCCGGACCCAAACCAACCGACCCAATACATCATTAATAAGATAGCGATACATGATAAATGCACAAGCAGAGGAAATGGGAGTAAATCTCATGGAACGACCAGTCGGGTCGTTACATCCTCCCCCTCTTAAACAAACGTTCGTCCTCGAACGGGTCTAGAAACATACCTGGAGTCTCAAATAGGTGAGGATATCTGTCCCACATCTCCCGCTCGATCTCCCAGGTGGAATCATCCACCGGCTGCCCTCTCCACTGAACCTTCACCGAAGTTATATCCTTAGACCTCAGTTTCCTGACCTGACGACCCAAAATAGCCACTGGCTCTACCTCATACGACATATCACCCTCGAGCTGAATTGTGCTGAAGTCCAAAACATGGGAAGGGTCACCAATATACTTTCGGAGCATCAAAACATGGAATACTGGATGAATACTCGATAAACTGGGAGGCATAGCAAGCCTATAAGCCACCTCCCCAATCCTCTTAAGTACCTCAAATGACCCAATGAACCTGGGACTCAGCTTCCCTCTCTTCCCTAATCTCATAACACCCTTCATGGGTGACATCTTCAACAACACCTTATCCCCAACCATGAAAGACACATCCCGGACCTTCCGATCCGCGTAACTCTTCTGCCTACACTACGCTGTGTGGAGCCACTCCTGAATCAACTTTGCCTTACTCGAAGCATCCTGAACCAAGTCTTTGCCCAATAGCCTAGTCTCGCCCGACTCGAACCAACCAATCGGAGACCTACACCTCCTACCATACAAAGCCTCATACGGGGCCATCTGAATACTCGACTGATAGCTGTTATTATATGCAAACTCTGCTAGTGGCAGAAACTGATCCCATGAACCACCAAAGTCAATCACAAAAGCATGAAACATATCCTCCAAAATCAAAATGGTACGCTCCGACTGCCCGTCGGTCTGAGGATGAAACGATGTGCTCAACTCAACTTGAGTACCCAAATCTCTCTGCATGACTCTCCAAAACTGAGATGTGAACTGAGTACCTCTATCGAAAATGATAGAAATTGGAACCCCATGAAAACGGACAATCTCCCTGATATAAATCTCTGCTAACCTCTCCGATGAATACGTAGTACCAATAGGAATGAAGTGCGCGGACTTGGTCAGCCGATCCAGAATAACCCATATAGCATCAAATCTCCTCGAAGTCTGTGGGAGCCCAACTACGAAGTCCATGGTGATCCGCTCCCACTTCCACTCCGGGATATTAAACCTGTGAAGCAATCCACCAGGTCTCTGGTGCTCATACTTAAACTGCTGACAGTTGAGACACCGAGCAACAAACTCCATGACATCCTTCTTCATTCTCCTCCACCAATAATGCTGCATCAAATCTTGATACATCTTCGCGGCACCCGGGTGGATGGAATACCGCGAACTATGAGCCTCTACTAGAATCAAATCTCGAAGTCCATCTACATTGGGCACGCAATCTGGCACTGCATCCTCGTGACCCCATAATCACCAATAACCACATCCATGGCATCACTGCGACGTACCCTGTCCTGAAGAACAAGCAAATGTGGATCATCATACTGGCGTGCTCTAATCTGATCATAGAGAGAAGACCTGGAGGCTACACAAGCCAACACCCTCGGAGGCTCTGATAAATCCAATCTCACCAAATGACCTGCTAAGGCCCGAACATAAAGAGCTAATGGTCGCTCTGCTACTGGGAGGTAAGCTAAACTCCCCAAACTCTCTGCTCTGCGACTCAAGGCATCAGCCACTACATTGGCCTTCCCCGGGTGATATAAGATAGTGAGATCATAATACTTGAGGAGCTCTAACCATCTCCTCTAACGCAAATTCAAGTCCTTCTGCCTCAACAGATACTGCAAATTGTAGTGATCAATGAAAATCTCACACGGCACTCCATACAAATAATGTCGCCAAATCTTCAAGGCATGGACAATGGAAGCTAACTCGAGATCGTGCACTGGATAGTTCTTCTCGTGCACCTTCAACTGCCTGGACGCGTAGGCAATCACCCTACCGTCCTGCATCAATACCGCTCCCAAGCCAACTCTAGAAGCATCACAATAGACCGTGTAAGAACCCGAACCAGCAGGCAAAACTAATATTGGAGCTATAGTCAATGCTGACTTGAGCTTCTGAAAGCTCTCCTCACACTCATCAGACCATCTGAATGGAGCACCCTTTAGGGTCAATCTGGTCAAAGGCGAAGCAATCGAAGAGAATCCCTCCACAAAGCAACGGTAATATCCCGCCAAACCAAGGAAACTCCTAATCTCTGTAGCTGAGGACGGTCTGGGCCAACTCTGCACCGCCTCTATCTTCTTCGGATCAACCTGAATCCCCTCACTAGACACCATGTGCCCCAAGAAAGCTACTGATCCCAGCCAAAACTCACACTTGGAGAATTTTGCATAAAGCTTCTCCTCCCTCAATCTCTGCAACACAACTCTCAAATGCTGGGCATGCTCTTCCTGGCTACGAGAATAAACCAGGATGTCATCAGTGAACACAATGACGAATGAATCAAGATAAGGCTGAAATACGTTGTTCATCAATTGCATGAATGCAGCTGGGGCATTGGTCAGCCCAAATGACATAACCAAGAACTCATAATGATCATACCTAGTCCTGAAAGCAGTCTTCGGAATATCAGAATCCCGAATCCTCAATTGATGGTACCGAAATCTCAAATCAATCTTGGAAAACACTCTGGCTCCCTGAAGCTGGTCGAACAAATCATCAATACGGGGCAAGGGGTATCGGTTCTTCATCGTAACCCTATTCAACTGCCGATAATCAATACACATACGCATGGACCCATCCTTCTTCTTAACAAACAATATCGGTGCACCCCAAGGTGACACACTAGGTCGAATGAACCCCTTATCCAGGAGCTCCTGAAGCTGCTCCTTAAATTCCTTTAGCTCCGCTGGTGCCATACGATATGGTGGAATAGAAATAGGCTGAGTGCCTGCCACCAGGTCAATACCAAAATCAATATCCCTATCAGGTGGCATGCTTGGCAGGTCTGCAGGAAACACATCCAGAAAGTCACAGACCACGGGACCTGAATCAATAGCGGGAGTCTCACCCCCGACATCCCTCACAAAGGCCAAATAAGATAAACACCCCTTTCCACCATGCGCAGAGCCTTCAGGTAAGAAATTACCCTGCTAGGCATATACTCGGAAGAACCTCTCCACTCAAACCTCGGACACCCCGGCATAGCTAAGGTCACGGTCTTAGCGTGACAATCAAGAACAGCATGGCACGGAGATAACCAATCCATACCTAATATCACGTCAAAATCGACCATGCTGAGTAACAGTAGGTCCACTCGGGTCTCCAAACCCCCAATAGAGATAGTGCACGACCGATACACACGGTCCACAACAACAGTATCGCCCACCTGAATCGATACATGAACAGAGGTGACTAGAGACTCACGGGGCATATCTAGAAAATAGGCAAAATATGAAGAAACGTAGGAATATATGGAACCAGGGTCAAATAAATCCAAGGCATCACGGCCACAGACTGAAACAATACCTGCAATCACGACATCTGAGGCCATAGAATCCGGCCTGGCTAGAAATGCATACATACGAGCCTAACCTCCCCTTGCTCGGCCTTCCCCTCTAGGGCAGCCTTTGGCTGACTGACCACCACCCCTGGCTGACTGGGCGGGCGGTGAAGTGACTGGAGCTGAAGTCGAGGGCTTGCCCCTCTGCTGAGAAGATCCACCGGAATGGCGGGGACACTGCCTCCATAAGTGCCTGAACTCTCCACACTCAAAGAAACTCCCCGGAGCTGGAGGTGGGGACTGATAGAAACCCCTAGCACCTGAACGGCCACTGGAAGACTCATACATAGAAGAACCCTGAACTGTAGGTGCTCGATCTGCACTCTGAGTTGGGAGGGAACCAAAAGAAGTACGGCCTGACTGATAACCACTGGGACCCTGCCCCGACGATGCACCACTATGAGATGGGCGGCCTGATTGAGGTGGCCTGAATGAACGGCCCTTACCCTGCTGAAACTTTCCCCTGAAGGGAGCACCACTGGAACTGCCCGAACCACGAGGCCTATTGGCCCCTCTCTCCTCCCCCTCCTGGCGGCGAACAGACTCAATGTCTCGAGCTATGTCAACAACCTGCTCGAATGAAGCACACGATACCTTCTCCCGAGTCATAAGCAATCGAAGCTGATAAGAAAGACCATCCACAAACTTCCTCACCCCTCTCCCTATCAGTAGGGACAATCTCAGAAGCATACCTAGCAAACTCGGAGAACCTCATCTCGTACTGAGTAACAGATAACTCTCCCTCGCGCAGCCGCTCAAACTACATGCGTTGCTCCTCTCTGTGGGACTGAGGAACATACTTCTCCAAGAAGATAGTGGAGAACTGGTGCCAGGTGAGAGGTGTTGAACCAACCGATCTACGCCTCTCGAGCGGCTCCCACCATGAAAAAGCAGCACTCGCAAACTGAAATGTAGCAAATGAGACCCCACTGGTCTCCAAAATACCTGCGGTACGCAGTATCCTCTAGCACCTATCTAGAAATCTTTGGGCATCCTCGCCCTCTGTACCACTGAAAGTAGGAGGCTGAAGTATGCTGAATCTCTCCAACCTGCGCTGCTCGTCCTCAGGCATAGTTGGGACCACATAATTCTGAACCGGAGCAGCTGGCTGAGCTGGGGCTGCCCCCGGTGCCTGAATACCTTGTGCAGCCTGCTCTGGTGCCCGGACAACTGGAGTCTGATTGCCTCCCCCGGCCTGAGTTGTGGTGGCAGAAAAAGACATGGCAACGACCTGAGCCAAACCGGTGCATACTGACAATATTTGAGACAGGGCCTCCTGAAGACCCAGAATAACCATAGGCACTGCTGGTGCATAAGCCTGTCCCGCTGGGACAACCATCGGCGGGAACCTGATCATGATCGGTAGGGGATCCTGAGGTACTTCCCCAGCTGCTGCGCGGGCTGGCCCCTACCTCTACCATGGCCTCGACCTCTCGCGGGTCTAGACGATGACTGGTCACCCTGATCGGTATGGCGTGTCCTCACCATCTGTGAGAGAACAAAACAACGTAAGTTCAGATTTCAATAATCAATAGATCAGCACGAAAGAGTTCAAGAAAGATAGAATGTTTCCTAAAAGTTCGACAGCCTCTCGAAGATAAGTACAGACGTCTCCGTACCGATTCGCAAGACTCTACTAAACCTGCTCATGACCGTTGAGTCCTATGAAACCTAGAGTTCTGATACCAATCTGTCACGACCCCAAATCCTAAGCCGGTCGTGATGGCACCTATCGTGGAACTAGGCTAGCCAATATAACACATGTTCACAATTTATTTTAAAAACCCATTTCCAAAATCTGAGCATTTCATAAATATACAAAAAAAGACTGCGGAATAAAGTAGGTCATCATAATACAAGACTGCCAACCCCAAAACCCGGAGCCAACGTGTCAAGAGAATCTAGAAGGATAAGTCATAATATACTGTCATAATACAAAACCTCTGAATGAATGAAGATACAACAGAAAGGGAAAAGCAGAGATGTTGCGGACGCTGGACAGCTACCTCTATATCCCACAAATCTGGCTCCGCTGCGGAATAAAGGCTAATGCTCGATGCCTGCTCCTGAATCTACACACAGAGGTGCAGGGAGTAATGTGAGTACACCAACTCAGTAGTAGTGGAAATAAATCAGGGCTGAGCAGCAAGAACATATAAATCAATGTCATCAAATCACAAGAGGCACAACCTTTCTTTCCATTAGTATAACATAAATATGTGAAATCATGATGTCTCAAATCATCTTCAGAAAAATCCTTTAAGGAATGTATATTTTTTTTTCCAACAACTTCAACTGAAAGGTTTAGTATAAAAACGAAATGAATCATATAGAGGCCCCTTGGGCAAAACATATTTTATAAGCTTAGTGTGAAAGTAGTAAAATCATCAGTAGCCCCTCGCGCAAAACATATATCATAATCAGCCCCTTGGGCAAAACATGTATCATAATCAGCCCCTCGGGCATGCCTCACAGTCACTCATAATCAATCACTCATGCCTCCCAATCACTCGTCACTCGTCACTCGGCACTCGCACTCAGTAGGTACCTGAACTCACTGGGGGTGTGTACAGACTCCGTCTTCGGAGGGGCTCCTTCAGCCGAAGCGCTAAATAATCAGCCAAATCATGGCATCAATCACTCTCAGGCTCTCGGCCTGTCTCATATCATAAATATCGTCACAATCAGGCCATCAGCCTCACTCAGCACCTCACCATCACTCTGACCCTCGGCCACACTCAACAGAACCACTCGAAAGGCCCCTCGGGCGAATCAGTAAAAATAAGGTACTCGACCCAAAACATCAGTTTAAATCTCAAAGTGGTGTAAATCATGGTGAGTTTCAAATAAAATAGTATGCACAATGATGCGGAGTGAAATCATCAACAAATAGTGAGGAAAACAACAGTAAAAATCCCTCAAAGGGGTCTAAACAGATCGACACAAGGCCCCAAATACGACTTATAGCCCAAATATTTCACAAATCTTTAGAACATAATTTAACATAAGGTTTTGAGAAAATATGCAACTCATTAGTTCCCGCGGAGAGGACCTAGTCCAATCTAAAAACCAGTACGCGCCACATGTTTGGCATCCGACATGTGTGCCATTCTAAATTCAGTGAGAAAATAATGCAGTTCGGGGTTCCATACCCTCAGGACAAGATTTAAGACCATTACTTACCTCTACCGGGCCACGACACTAGTCCGCTATGCCTTTTCCCCTCGAATTGGCTCCTGATTGCTCCGAATCTAACCAAAAACTAGTTAACATCATCAAAATATACTCATGGAACTAATGGACCCTTCTTCCCCAATCTTAACTAAATTTCCAGAAATTTTGTGGCTTAATCACTTAGGAATTGACATAGAAACATGTTATTAAGTTAGAATTCTTACCTCCAGATGATTTCCCTTGACTTCCCTTCAATCCCCTCTCAAAAGCTCTCAAATTCGCATGCAACCTTAGATGAAATGAGAACCAATTTCGCACACCAGGCCCTTTAAACATTCGGCCCAGCTAAAATAATTCCTTCACTCCGATCGCGAACTTTGGCACGCGATCGCGAAGAACAAACTTGCTGCCCCACCAATTTACCCTACGCGATGGCAGACAACCTCACACTATCGCGATTCATCAGGACTTGAACCCACGCGATAGCAAACCATTTCACGCGATCGCGATTAGAAAAAATCCTGCCTAACCAATTAACCCTACGCGATCGCAAACATCCTCACGTGATCGCGTAGAAGGAAACCAGAACCTTACACCAGCAGCAATCTGCCCATATTTCAAGCCAAAAGTTGGTCCGTTAACCATCTGAAACACACCCGAGGCCCCCGGGACCTCAACCAATCATACCAACATATCCCATAACATCATTCAAACTTAGTCAAGCCTTCAAAACACCAAAAACAACACTAAAACACCAAATTCACATCAAATTCAAGCCTAAGAACTTTGAAATTTCAAATATTTGCCAACTACGCCGAAACCAACCAAAACACCTCCGATTAATCTGAAATTTTGCAGACATATCCAAAATGACATTACGAACCTGTTTCAACTTTCGGAATTCCATTATGACCTCGATAGCCTAATTTCCACTGCCGACTTGAAATTGCCAAAATCTAACTTTCCCCAATTCAAGCCTAATTCTACACCGGGCATCTCAAAAATATTCCGAACACACTCCTAAGTCCCAAATCACCTAACGAAGCTATTTGAGCCATAAATTTTGCATTCCGAGGTTGTTTACCAATAATTCAACTCTCTATTGACTTTCTGAACTATTATGCTACTTTAAAAGGCTAAATTCCTAAACTCTCATTATAACCACTTCGGACCCAAACCAACTGACCCAATACATCAAAAATAAGATAGCGATACATGAAAAATGCAAAAGCAGGGGAAATAGGGGTAAATCTCATGGAACGACCGGTCGGGTCGTTACATAAGCCCTTGTCCAACTGGACAGTGCTGAAATCTAACACGTGGGCTGGATCGCCGGGATACCTCCGAAGTATGGACACATGAAAAACTGGATGCACGGTTGATAAGCTAGGCGGCAATTCAAGTCTATAAGCCACCTCTCCCACTCAATCAAGAATCTCAAACGAGCCAATGAATTTAGGGTTAAGCTTGCTCTTCTTCCCAAATCTCATCACGCTCTTCATAGGCGACACTCGGAGCAATACTCGCTCACCAACCATGAAAGCCACATCTCGAACCTTACGATCTGCATAACTCTTTTGCCTGGACTGAGTTGTACGAAGCCTATCCTGAATGATACTGGCCTTGTTCAAGGCCTCCTGAACCAAATCTGTACCCAACAACCGAACCTCTACCGGCTCAAACCATCCCATCGGAGATTGACACCCCTTACCATATAAAGCCTCATAAGGAGCCATCTGGATACTCGACTGGTAACTGTTGTTGTAGGAAAACTCTGCTAAAGGCAAGAACTGATCCCATGATCCTCCAAAGTCAACAACACAAGCTCGGAGCATATCCTCCAATATCTGAATAGTCCGCTCGAACTGTCCATCCGCCTGAGAATGAAATATTGTGCTCAACTCCACCTGGGTGCCTAACTCTCGCTGAACTGCTCTCCAGAAACGCGAGGTAAACTGCGCGCCCCGGTCCGAAATGATAGATACCGGCACACCATGAAGGCGAACAATCTCCCGGACATAGATCTCAGCTAACCTCTCGGATGAGTAGGAAATTGTCACAGGAATTAAATGAGCTGACTTGGTCAGCCTATCAACAATGACCCAAACTGCATCGAACTTCTTCCGGGTCAACGGAAGTCCAGTAAGGAAGTCCATAGTGATCCGCGCCCACTTCCACTCGGGAAGCTCAATCCTCTGAAATAAACCACCAGGCCTCTGATGCTCATACTTAACATGTTGACAATTCAAACACCGTGCCACATATGCCACAATATCCTTCTCCATTCACGCCACAAATAATGCTGCCACAAATCCTGATACATCTTCGCGGCGCCCGGATGAATAGAGTACCGGGAACTATAGGCCTCCTCTAAAATCAACTCTCGAATCCCATCAATATTGGGCATACAAACTCGCCCCCGTAATCTCAAAAAACCATCATCGTCTAAGGTCACCTGCTTGGCACCTTCGCGTTGCACCGTGTCTCTAAGGACACATAAATGGGGATCATCAAATTGCCAATCACAGATACGCTCCAATAATGAAGAACGAGCGACCGTACAAGTTGTTACACCCCCTAAATTTCAACTTTGAAATTACCAGTTCGCTAATAGCTTTGAGAATTTGTTCATTTACTTCTGGACTATAGCTTCTACTATCCATCAAAATGACATACGTATTGATATTAATAATTTGATTAAATACAAGTATGCTCTTATTATTTTAAAATAATAATAATAATAATAATAATAATAAAGTAAAAAAAATTAGTTTTGTACTAGACACGGACAATTGCAGCTGTTATTATTCAAATGCGAAAAATATTTGATATCTTTCAATATTATATTCGGAGTTGCATTGTCAGCAAGAAGTATATACCTATAAAATGATTGCAGGCATATTTAGGTTAAAACTATCGCTTTCTTTGTCAAATAAGATTTATATTACATATATGTAATCTATAAGAAGATAAGCTAAGAAGTTATCATGTAGTAAATAAAGTATACATGCAAATTTAGAAAACAGTACATAACTAAGCCTAATACCGTTAGATATTATGTTAGTGTGATATTTCTTTTAAGTGGAGTATTTTAATAAAAGTTTTATAAGTATAATCTTTTGATAGTTACCATTATTACTATTTTCGGATATGGTATTTATTTTGAGTGGAACATTTATTGTAGAAAAATGTTTAAAAATTATGATTTTACATAGTTATTAATATTACAACTTTTGGATATGCTTTAAATTATACACATACATAATATGAGAAAGTTTATGAGATTTTCTTTATTGTAAAGATAGAAATTATTTTCTAACAAGAAAAGAAGGTTATCTTTTTTTACCATTTTAAGAATTAAGCGTACAAGAATTTTTACTCTTTATATGAGATTAGGAAAATTATAAGTTGAGAATATATATATATGTATGTTTACATGGATATTATAATAATAGTGTGTGTATTTATTTTATGTGGTACCACATGACCATGATAGTAAGTTATATAAAGTGTAAAAAATAAGTAGAATTTTAGGTAATGTGAGATAGTTCCTAATTATGTGGGTAATTTTGTGGATAGTTATTTAAGTGGAATCTTGGATAATTACTAAGGGGACAATAATTTACGTGGAGCTATGGGATTATGGCAGCACATTGCCACCAATACTATTACTTAAGAAGCTGATGGCAATATTTAAGCTACAAAGCAACGGATGTGTTCTTCAAAAAAATAGGAATTCATATGATGTACTAGTGTAAAAAAAAAAGGACAGTAGGACATTAGAGTCATACTAGAAGATCACCATTTTCTTTTGTGAATGTTCAATGCAGTATATAGTTAAAGTCGAATCCTTTTTCTATTTTAGAGAACTTCCCATAGCAGAAGGAAAAGTATTCTTCATTGTTACTGAAAGTTAGGTTCTAAGAAGAGTTTGAAAATGTTCTCCACTTTTTAAAGTATGTATTGGATGGAACCCATTCGTGTATACAATATAGTTTCAAATAGTTCTTAGGAGTTATATGGCATCTGTAGGCGTACACAGTTTCATTTCTCCGAAGCTCTTGATGAACCCTTTTCTTCCCTATCCCAAATAAATTGACTTGATTAATAGTTCTGCACTTAAGCTCTGACTCATAAGGATTTTTTCCTACTTTCATCTGGCGTTACGTATTCTTCGCAAAAGATGTGTATTAAATGGATTGTCAAGAGAACCGGCTCCAGGTATGTTAAGGCTATCCCTTCTTTCTTTTGGCATGGTCCTAATTATACGGAAGAAACGAGCAAACTCATGATTTTCATAAATTACTCTATTTATAGAAATACTAGGGGTGTTTATATTCTTGATTCCCCATATGAATTATTATTATCTTCTGTTCATGGGTCTCGAAAATATGTATGCTGGTAAAGTTTATTTCATGATATTAATCAGAGGCATAATGGCCTTATGACGTACCGAGAGATTTTATTGACGTATTTCATATGCATTTACATATACACATTGACCCATGACCAGATGCGTTATATATGCGTATATATATAAATATATGTATATGGGATATGGGAAAAGGTTACGGCGTTATATACGCACCTCCACCTGATCAGCTGGTATATGATGACGATGTTGCCCGCAATGGCTGAAATATGGTTCAAACGGCGTTATATACACGTATAAATGTATGTATACTCAAACGGCGTTATATACGCGTATATATGTATGTATATATATGTATATGGGATATGGGAAAAGTTATGGCGTTATATACGCACCATCACCTGATCAGATGGTATACAATGATGATTTTGCCCACAACGGCTGATATGATATGATGGGATGACCTCAGAGGCTGATGATGTTATGAAACATGTACCTATGCACGACATGACATTCATATGCATATGCATGACGCTAAAAATATTTTATTTTACAGAGCTATCCAGACTTACAGGTTGAGTCATTTACTCCATGTTTCTTCCATGTCCTTAATTAATGTTGACTTATTATTACATTTCAGTTCTGCCTTACATACTCAGTACATTATTCGTACTGGCGTCCTTTTGTTGGGACACTGCATTCATGCCTACAGGTAAAAATAATCAGTTTGACAAGCCCTCGTAGTAGATGAGATTGGAATTCAGCGAGGGATCGGTAAGACTCCACCTCATTCGGAGTGCAACCAAGTCTATGAGTCATCGTGTCAGAGTTTTACTACACATTTATGGGTAGGGAGGTACCCTATCCCGTTTGTGGTTAAATAATCTTAGATGCTTTATAGACATAGGTTCAGTTTGGACAGTATGTCAGAGGCCTTGACGGCCCATATGTATTGATGGTTTAAGAACGATAGTTTATTGATACAGTATTGCCCACTTAGAGGTTGTACATTATGAGTTCTGGTCATGTTGGCCCATGATTGTCACAAAGAAAATAAATGAGTACAGAGTGGTTCGCTCGGGCCAATGCGGCACCGGGTCCCATCCACGCCTCTCCAGATTCGGGGCGTGACACAAGCCAACACTCGACTAGGCACAGAAATATCCAACCTCACAAATCGATTGGCCAAAGCCTGAACATCCAAAGCAAGTGGTCTCTGACTGACCGGAATAAAAGCAAGACTGCCCATGCTAGCTGAATTCCTACTCAAAGCATCGGCCACCTCGTTGGCCTTCCCCGGGTGATATAAGATGGTAATATCATAATCCTTCAACAACTCTAACCACCTTCTCTGCCTCAAATTCAACTCCTTTTTCTTGAACAAGTACTGAAGACTCTTATGATCCGTGAACATCTCACACGCCACGCCATACAGATAGTACCTCCAAATCTTCAATGCGTGGACAATGGCTGCCAGCTCCAAATCATGCACTGGATAGTTCTTCTCATGAATTCGAAGCATAAGCAATGACCTTGCCATCCTGCATCAACACTGCACCAAGCCTAATACGGGAAGCATCGCAATAGACTGTATAAGGCCCTGAACCTGTGGGCAAAACCAATACTGGTGCCGTAGTCAGAGCTATCTTGAGCCTCTGAAAGCTCGCCTCACACTCGTCCGACCATATGAACTGGGCACCCTTCTGGGCCAACCAGATCATCGGGGCTGCAATAGATGAGAAACCCCTCCATGAACCGACGATAATAACCTGCCAAGCCCAACAAACTCTGAATCTCTGTAGCTGATGCCGGTCTAGGCCAGTTCTTGACTGCCTCAATCTTCTTTGAGTCAACCTGAATACCCTCTGCTGATACGACATGACCCATGAATGCAACTGAACACAACTAGAACTCACACTTCGAAAACTTTGCATATAGCTGGCTATCCTTCAGAGTCTGAAGAACCACTCCGAGATGCTACTCGTGCTCCTCCTATCTGCGGGAGTATATCAATATATCATCAATGAAGACTATCATGAACGAGTCCAAATAAGGCCTGAACACTTGGTTCATCAATTCCATAAAATTTGCTTGGGTATTAGTCAACCCAAATGACATGACCAAAAACTCGTAATGCCTGTACCGAGTGCGGAAAGCTGTCTTCAGGACATCGGATGCCCTAATTCTCAACTGATGGAAGCCAGATCTCAAGTCTATCTTTGAAAATACCTTAGCACTCTGAAGTTGATCGAACAAATCATCAATCCTCGGCAGTGGATACTTATTCTTGATTGTAAACTTGTTCAATTGCCGGTAATCAATGCACATCCTCATCGAACCATCCTTTTTCTTCACAAACAATACCGGAGCACCCCAAGGAGAAATGTTGGGCCTAATGAAACCCTTCCCAAGCAAATCTTGCAACTGTTCCTTCAACTCTTTCAATTCTGGCGGGGCCATGCGATACGGCGGAATGGAAATAGGCTGGGTGCCCGGAGCCAGATCAATGCAGAAATCAATGTCCCTGTTGGGTGGCATCCCCGGCAGGTCTGTAGGGAAGACCTCAGGAAACTCACGAATCATGGGCACCGAATCAATAGAGGGAAACTCAACGCTGGAATCGCGCACATAAGCCAAATAAGCCAAACACCCCTTCTCGACCATACGCCGAGCCTTCACGTACGAAATAACACTGAGGGTAGAATCACTAGGAGTTCCTTTCCACTCCAAACAGGGCAAATCTGGTAAGGCTAAGGTCACCGTCTTGGCATGACAATCCAAGATAGCATGATATGGGGATAACCAGTCCATCCCTAATGTAACATCAAACTCGACCATACCTAAAAGCAACAAATCAACATGGGTCTCAAGACCCCCAATCACCACAACACAAGAACGATGGACTCGATTGACCATAATAGAATCACCTACCGGTGTAGATACATAAATAGGAATACTCAGTGGATCACTAGGCATGACCAGGTATGGTGCAAAATAAGAGGACACGTGCGAATACGTAGACCCTCGATCAAATAACACTGAATCATCTCTGTCACAAACCCGAATAGTACCTGTAATGACTGCATCTGAAGACTCAGCCTCTGGTCTGGCTGGAAGAGCATAACATCGGGGTTGGGCCGCACCACCCTGAACCACATCTCTAGGAGAGCATGTTGCTGGCTGGCCTCCACCTCGTCTTGAGCTCCTCCTCTGGCGGCTTGAGCTCCACCTCTATGACCTCTACCTCCACCTCTAGCACCTCTACCCTCACTTCTAGCTGGCTGGGCAGGCTGTAGAACACCTGGTGCCTGTACCATGGCACGAGAACCCTGATGTTGAGACCCACCAGAACCTCAGGGGAAAAACTTGGAAATGTGCCCCAAACCACGTCAAGTATAACAAGGCCTCTGCTGATGTGACTGCTGACTCTGGAACTGGCCCTGTCGACTCTGATAACCACCCTGGAAATTTTGAAGCGATGCGTGGCTAGAATTCATGATTTTTAGCATTATATACCGTGCATTTTAGGTGTTTTAATGATAAAAATACACGTCATGTGTGCTTAATGGAGTTTATTTAATGTGCAGGTGAGTTGAAAATGGAAGCCGAGCTAAATGAGAGCATAAACG
>ML310366.1:0-128551 GCA_005239505.1 Nicotiana paniculata
TTCCCTTGAACCACGTGGGGTTCCTGAAGGTGATGGAACTGGGGTTCCACTTCTTTGCTGGTTATTGTTGTTGGGGTTTGACATAATTTAAAGGATATCACTTGGAAAGTAAACAAAGATTATCAGATTCCCGGTAATGGAACCAATTTGTTTAACCAAAGAATTAGACCCTTTGACTAAAGCTTATTTTTAAGATGAATACGGGTTACTAATAATCAAGATAATGAGAAAAATGAATAATAGACAATATTACAGAAATAAAAGATCGAAGTTGATTATATTCGAGAACCAGATGCCTTTACAAGCTGTATTCCCCTCACTTATATAGGAGATTCTTATAACGTACGTCTCCTACTATGGTTACTTATTAATGACTAATTATGACATTAATGAGGAATTATAAAGGATAACGATAATATGGGTTCAGTTACATAACGTTCGAGTAATCAATTGTGGGTCCTTGAATCTGCCCGTAGCTTTGTCTAGATTCATTCTGACCGTGCCTCTCTCCCGTTTTGATCAAGTTGAATTTCCCGTGGCTGATAAGTTCATGGATTTACTGAAACGTGCCTCTTTGTAGTTTTCATATTTCTTTTAATAAAGATTTTACCACATTCCTAAGAAAAATAGTTTTGTTGATAAGAATATGAATTTATTGTGTGGATATGTGTAAGGTTTGGTTCCTGAGTTGCTTGAGTGATTCGCAAGAAGGAGGACCCGATATTTGTGTATGTATTCATATGAGCACCTGAGTCGAATGTATGATTTGCGAGCAGGCTAGCCGTATTATGTTAACCGCGTCGCATGATCGATTCGCGAGCGGGGCAGATAGATGCATCTATGGTTCGAGCCGGTCGACCCCTCGGCAGTGCACATTTTATTATTGTTGGTCCGCGCTATTCGACCCTCGGCATTTCTTGCGCATGATATTTGCTGCGTAGTTGCTATGAGATTTGCCTGATTAGTGGCCCCGAATGTTAAATTGTCAATTGAAATGAAAAATATTTAAAGTTATTAAAAAGACTTTTGGAAGAAGTTATTCCTTCCGTTGATTTATTATTATTTGATTAAATCACCATGTTGATTAATTGTGAATATGACGAAGATATAAAGTGTTAAATGTGAAATAAATTGAAGGATGTTTCAATCCTGTTTTATAAACTGCCTATGATAAAACCATGCTTAGCGTCACTCTTAAATATTTTAAATGGACCTTTAGTAAGTGTCTAAATTGACCTCTCGTCACTATCTCTCTGAGGTTAGGCAGGCGACTTACTGAGTACATGTTGTTTTTGTACTCATACTGCACTTCCTGTGCATTTTACTGCACAGGTACTTACATAGCAAATGTGGAGGATTCAGAGACTCAAGCGAGCTGCATCTTCCGGAGGCGATCCACAGCTGACAGAGTCACCTTCATACTGTATCTATTTCATTTTTAATTTCCATGTCCAGTTGTATTTCGGACAGGCTTTGTGATATTTGTGAAATTCTTAGAAATAGCTCATGTACTTGTGACACCGGGTTCTAGGATATGTATTGGGATAATTGTTTAAGTTGAATCTTTAGATCACTGTTTTTAAAACAAGATTTTAGCTGTTTTCGAATTTAATTTACGGACATTCATTTATTTGATTATGAAATGCAAGAAAAAGGTATGGTTTTTGAAAATGTTAAAACATGAATGTATTCAATTGATTAAGGATTTGGCTTGCCTGACACTGGTGTCCGGCGCCATCACGACCTATGGATTTTTGGGTCGTGACACAGTCTCAACAACAGGCGGCTTAGATGCAGCTTCTTTGCTTGTTCCTCCCAAGTGTTCTGGTGTATAAACCCTGCCAATTCTAGTCATGCCTTGTGTTGCACCTGTTTCTTCCATTTTCTCTTTTCCTTTCCTTCTCGCTTCCGCAACAAAATCCCATGGTATAACATCAAAATTATAAGATGGAATGGGTGCTACCCTCACAGTAAAGGGTGTGGTTACCTCGACTTCAAACGGTGCTGGTGCAATTACTTTGACTTCAAATAGTTCTTGGGATTGTACTACAATGGGCGTGCGGGTGACTAGAGATGTTTTAGGATCATCGCCCTCCCGAATGAGTCCAATTGACCCCTCCGAATCCTATTCTTCATCGTTCTCTATCACATTCACTCCCTCACCTATGTGATCCGGGAGAGGGTTATTACGAACATTGGGTGCAACTTCTTTTTCCAGTATGACCTTGGTGTCGATCAATGTCTAAATCTTGTCCTTCAGAGTGCGATACTCATCAATGGTATGGCCCTTCATGCCTGAGTGATAGGCACATGTCTTGTTTGGGTTAATCCACTGAGAAGAGTTTTTCATAGAAATGACGGGAATGGGAATGACATAACCAACAACCTTCAATCTCTCATATAGTTGGTCTATGGGTTCAACGATTGGGTGTATTGTCTATGTGGTCTACGATCAAAGTTTGGTCTTGGTTTTTGGTAATTTTGGCGGGTGTGTGGTGGTGAGTGATAATATGCGGGTTAGGTGTTATAGGCGTGGTAGGTGGTAGCAGGTTGTTGGTATCTGGGGGGTGAGGGCTGGTATATGGGTGGAGGCGTTTGGTATGTGAGAGAAGACTTAGGACCCTGGGCCACCATTACAACAACCACTTCTTTCTTCTTAGAGATACCTCCTTACTGAAAATCTTTATTTGTGTCCTGCAGTGCTTCGAAATTTGTCACCATTATGATCTTAATTCCTTCTTCTATTCTTTCTCCCAGCTTGATGATGTTAGAGAATTTGTGGTTTTCAATAACCATCAGCCTTTCATAGTACTACGGGTCTTGAGCTCTGACGAAGAACTTATTCATCTGTTTCTTCTTCAAGTGTTGGTCTTACTTTCACAGCTTCATACCTCTACCGAGTAGCATACTCGCAGAAAGTTACTGTTGGTTTTTTATTGAGATTTTGAATGTAGAAAACGTCTGGTGCATTTTCTATGTTGAACCTGAATCGGTCCATGAAGTCTGACGCCATGCTCTCCCAGTTAACCCACTTCTTTGGGTTCTGTCTGATGTACCAAGACAAAGTATCTCTTGTGAGGCTTCTCATGAACAACTTCATACAGATCTGTTCATATTTGCCCACTCCTACAAGTTTGTCACAATATGTCCTTAAATGTACCTTCGAGTCAACAGTTCCATCGAACATTTCAAACTTGGGAGGTTTGTAACCCTCTGGAAGCTCCATTTCCGGTTGAATGCACAAATCTTCGTAATTCAAACCTTCAATGACATTACCACCTTCGACGCTTTGAACTCTGCCAGTGAGCTTCTTGAGTTCTTCCGCCATATTCTTGATGAGCAGGTCCTTCTTGTCGATACACAGTTTTTCCCTATATTATTTTCAAAATGCATAAATATCTCCAAAACAAGGCATGAGCATCAATTAATATTTTTTCATAATTTCTGCAGTTTTAAAGGATTTTTAATTAATTTATCCCAGTAGCTTTATTATATAAATAATTACTAATTGCATCACAAATGATTTTGTGATAATTTTATTGCTTAATTTTATCATTTATATTTATATTAAGCTTTAATTATTTCTTGAATAACCATATTTATATTTCTTAGGTTATAATTGCAATAACTTGACAATAATAGCCCATATGGGCATAATTACTTTATTTTACAGGAAAATGACCTTTTATATTTTTATAGTATTAAGTAATTATTTTAAATCATTTTATGCATAAATATCAATTTTTATCATTTATTAGCTATTTTTATGAATTATTTTCAAATTAATTGGGTATTTAACAAATAGCCTCTTTTAATTTCGGACCTTAGCCCAATTATTACCCCAGCCCAATTAAATCAACCCAATACCATAACCCTAATCTAATACCCATTAACCCACAACCCAATACCCATAACCCATTTTATAACCCGCATGACCCCCCAAATTCAATCCTGGCCATTGATCTCAAAAGATCCACGGTCCAGGACATTTTTTCCATTTTTAATTACCCAAAAACCCCCAAACCTAATAAATTCCCAAGTTTCGCCGCCCCTGAATCCCCTTTCCCTCTCTTCTCTCTCACCCTTCACCCTAACCCTAGCCCGCCGTCACTTGAACCCCCTTCAATTCATGGGTTTTCCCTTCGATCTTAGGCCCCAACTGGCCTCCTTTCTTTACTGGTGTTATGATTTTTGTGTTATTTGAGGGAATCTCAAAGAGATTCAACACCGACTCGGTCCAAATCCTTCATTTTCTTGATGAATCCGCCTGTGTTCATCTCTATGTTTGTGAGTACTGTTATCTTCATGTTTATGACTTCAATTCTCTGGTTTAAACTGGATTTTTCTTACTTCTGTCTATTTTTAAAACCCTAGTCACTTTCTCCTCGAGTCTATTCAAAATTTTATAGATCTGAGATGATTTTGAGTTTATCTATTTAAGATCTTTTGTTTTTCTTATTATTGTTAACCGATTTTCATTTTTCCCTAAAAGCTAGAATGAATTCCACATTTTCTACATGTAAGTGTGGTTAGTGCTTCAAATTCCAACATGATTCTGCCAGACATATAATTCATGTTCTGTTTCTATTTTTAGTAGCTATTGTATTGGTAAAAAATATTTTCACACATATGATAATTCCCGATGACTCAGCCGACTACGTGGATTAAGGAAAACATGTCAGCTAGACATGATTCAATAAATATGTGCGAAGAAAAGAGGCACAACTCAATAAACCTCGGGGAAATCAGCTACGAGAAACTCACCCGATTGAGACAAAGAAGAGACACGGTCAGAATGAATCCGGACAGAGCTACGGGCAGATTTAGAGATCCTCAATTAATGACTCACACGTTATACAACCTTCACGCAAAAATTACGATTATTCTTTGTAACGTCCCATTAATGTAATAATTAGTCATTAATGAGCGATCATTGTAAGAGGTAGACGTTATATTAAGAAATTCCCTATATAAGGGAAGAAAATATAACTTGTAAAGGCATCTGAACTACGAATGCATTTTACTTTTCTGTGCATCATATTATTGTCTATTTAGTTAATCCTTTTTATTCATTATTATTTACTGGATTATCAGAAACCCGTGTTCATTCTAGAAATAGCTTTGGTCAAAGGATCTAATTCTTTGGTTAAACAAATTGGTTCCGTTACCGGGAAGTATGATAATATTTGCTTGCTTTTCAAGCGATATCCTCTGAACTATGTCGAACTCCAACGGCAACAACCAGCAGAGAAATGGAACCCTGGTTCCATCACCTTTAGGAACCCCATGTGGTTTAAGGGAAGAATCCCTAGAAAGTTACAATAACAACAACGATAATAATGATCAAACGGTAGAACAAGATCGGGTAAAGAAAATGATTGCAAAGTATGTGGGCCAAGCTTTGCAAGAATTTGCAAGGGGATTACCAGCGACATCACCTGCATCACTGATACCACCTCCTAATAACACTATCACCGTGGAAAATCCTCAGTCTGGGTTGGTAAACTCAGCAAGGGATGACAGTCCTAACGAATCTCTAGAAGCGAGACCAGGTATAACTAATAATTCCGAATTACAAAATGTACTACTAACCTTGCAGAAACAGGTGAAGGAACAAAATGATCGAATCGAGCAAATTCTTGGAGTACCACCTGTTATCAAAGGCATTGATGTTGATAGATATTCTCAACAACCTTGGAAACCAAGCGCATCACCCTTGCCTATACCCAAGAAGTTTAAAATGCCTGAACTTCCTAAGTATGATGGAACAACTGACCTACACGACCACATGACTGCTTTTACCACCGTAGTAAAGGGCAACAACTTAACAAAACAAGAGATTGAATCAGTCCTTGTCAAAAAATTCGGAGAAACGCTTACCAAAGGAGCCCTAACCTGGTATTCTCTTCTCCCTAAAAATTCTATTGATTCTTTTTCTGAGCTTGCAGATTCTTTCAAAAAGCACACTCTGGTGCGCAAAAAGTCGAAAAAAGAATGGAGGACATATTTAAAATAAAGAAAGGAGCACAGATTTCTGATGTGAGTTCCATAATGATCATGGACACAGGACTGCAGATTGCAGTTTTTTACAAAGTTAAATAGAACAATTATTGAAATAGGGCTATTTAACATAATTGTTTAGTGATAAAGGTAAACATGCATACATGAAGAACAGATAGGAGACCCCGAGGCCTCCATATCCAAAAAGAACCATCAACGTGATACATGGAGGAGAGAAAGTAAATGGAATAGTTTGCAAATTAGCCTCGAAGATCACAATTACCCACGGAAAGCGGGTTCGAGAAAATCCATATGTAGATGATATAACCTTTGATGATGCAGATTTTGGCGGACTAATGCTCCCCCACAATGAAGTGTCGTGGAAGAAATGCTCTTGGGGAATCAAGTGATCCCAAAGGCACGAGCCATATCAGGGTTTGACAACTTTACAGTGATAATCAAAGGAGAGATCGAACTTAGCACTTACGCCGGTAGAGTAATTAAAAACACCAAATTACAAGTCGTTGACACTGAAATGGCTTATAACGTGATTATGGGAAGGCCATGGATCCACGACATGAAAGCAGTACCATCTACCTTGCATCAGGTAATAAAATTCCCTTCAGAATGGGGAATCAGACAGATTAGAGGTGATTAGTAAACCTCTAGAAATATAAATTATGTGGTGCATTATAGAAAAACAATAGAGACGGAAGAACCAGAAGATAGAGAAATCTCCCAGACAAATGTTACCGGCCAAACAGGTATGGAAAACATTACTGACCAAACATGTAAGAAAGAAGTGAGTGTTCAAACAATACGGAAGGAGATACCCACGAGAAGGTGAATCAAGTCACCACGAAAGATGAATTGGACTACACGGATGTAGATTCCAGACCGGACGTCATTTATGAACCTGAGGAAGATGAGAACATCAAAACAACTACGGAAGAGCTCGAAGCTGTTCCATTGTTTGAACAAAATCCTGAACAGAAAGTGTATATAGGCACAAGGCTGAGCCTCGGTCGAATAGGTAAGTTAATTGATTATTTAAAGGCTAACGCAGATTGCTTTGCATGGTCCTACTCAGATATGGCAGGTATCCCACCAGAAGTGATGACTCATAAACTAAATTAAGATCCATCCTTCGTACCTGTTAAGCAGAAGAAAAGAAAGCAATGACCATTCAAGAAACAAGTGATTGACGAAGAGATACAGAAACTCTTGAAAATTGGTTCGATACGAGAGGTAATGTACCCTAAATGGCTAGCTAACACTGTGGTAGTACCTAAAAATAATGGAAAATGGAGAGTATGCGTAGATTATACTGACTTAAATAAAGAGTGCCCCAAAGATTCATTCCCATTACCACATATAGATCAAATGATTGATGCCACCGCAGGTCATGAATTGTTAAGCTTTCTAGATACGTATTATGGTTATAATCAGATTAAAATGGATCCCTCAGACGAGGAAAAAACCTCCTTTATTACAAACAGGGGGACTTATTGTTATAAAGTCATGCCTTTTGGCTTCAAAAACGTTGGATCCACCTATCAAAGGCTAGTGACCAAGATGTTCCATGAACATCTGGGAAAAAACGATGGAAGTTTACATCGATGACATGCTGGTAAAATCAACATGGGCAGAAGACCATTTCCAGAACCTCTCTATTACCTTTGACATTTTACGCAGGTATAATATGAAGCTGAATCCAGAAAAATGCGCTTTGGCATAGAATCAGGTAAATTCTTGGGTTTCCTTGTATCAAATAGGGGGATAGAGGTAAATCCTGATCAAATTAAAGCTATAGAAGAAATACCCGATGTACTTATAAACAAAAAAGAAGTTCAAAGACTAACGAGAAAAAATGCAACCTTAGGAAGATTTATTTTCAGATCTTCCGAGAAAAGTTTTAAATTCTTTACAGTTCTCAAAAAGAAAAATCGGTTCGAATGGACTGAAGAATGTCAAAAGGCTCTCAAAGACCTAAAGTCTTATCTATCAAAACCTCCATTGTTGTCAAAGCCAAAGGAGGGGGAGAGGCTGTACGTCTACCTTGCCGTCTCGAAAATTGCTGTAAGTGCAGTATTGGTAAGGGAGGATAAAGGTAAACAATCTCCTATTTATTATGTAAGCAAGACATTACTAGATGTTGAAACTAGATATCCACATCTAGAAAATTTAGCCTTAGCTCTAATCATGACATCGAGAAAATTAAGGCCATACTTTCAAGGTCATCCAATCACAGTTGTGACCTCATATCCATTAAGAAACATACTGCATAAACAAGAACTATCAGAAAGATTAGCCAAGTGGGACATAGAATTAAGTGAGCATGAAATAATATATTAACCTAGGACTGCAATCAAGTCTCAAATCTTAGTTGATTTTGTCGCTGACTTTAGTAATAACATTTTCCCTGAAGTGGAAAAAGAGTTACAACTCTTTAACGGTGCTAATTCGGGTCTATGGACCCTATTTACCGATGGTTCTTCCAATATAAAAGGCGTCGGCTTAGGCATAGTCTTAATATCATCCACGGGTGAAAAGATACGACATGCTATCAAATGTTATCCTATAATTAACAATAAAGCAGAGTACGAAGCTGTCATTGCAAGACTAGAACTCGCACGAGAACTTTCAATCGAGCAAATCGTAATCAAAAGCGACTTCCAATTGGGAGTAAATCAGATGCAGGGGACTTACATGGATCGAGAGACTCGGATGCAACAATATCTTGAAAAGGCACGAGAACTCGTGAGATGATTCAAAACATGGAAGGTAATACAAATACCTAGAGAGGAAAATGCAGAAGCAGATGCATTAGCTAACCTCACAGCAGTTACGGAAGTAACAAACAAAGACAATGCAATTGTCGTTCATCTATTCCATTCAGCGATCGACCAGGACATAAATGAGATAACTTTCAACAATTTAACCTGGGATTGGAGAAACGAAATCTTAAATTTTTTGCAGAATGGCACCGTACCTGAAGACAAGAAAATAGCTCAAGCACTTCACTGCAAAGCTGTACGATACTGCCTCATTCGCAACTCATTATATCGCAATATGTTCGGAGGGCCCCTAGCAAAATGCCTCGGACCTAACCAAACGAAGTTTGTGATGAAAGAAGTCCACGAAGGACATTGTGAAAATCACTCAAAGGCGAGATACTTGGTAAAAACCCTAATCAGAGCTGGATACTATTGGCCTAAGATGGAAGAAGAGGCCGAGAAATTTGTATCAAAATGCGACAGATGCCAAAAGTTCGCCAATAACATGCATCGACCAGCGAAATTATTGCATCCAATAATATATCCATGGCCCTTCATGAAATGGGGTATGGACATAGTGGAACCTCTTCCCACAGCTAAAGGACAGGTACGATTTTTACTCATGCTAACCGATTATTTTACAAAATGGGTAGAGGTAGAAGCATTCAAACAGGTTCGAGAAAAGGAAGTTAAAAGCTTCTTATGGAGAAACATAATATGCCACTTTGCGATACCAAAGGAGATCGTGTGTGATAATGGCCCACAATTCACAGGCTCACAAATCACAGAATTCTTCAAAAGCTGGCAAATCAAAAGGATCACTTCAACGCTATATCACCCCGTGGCTAATGGTCAAGCTGAGTCAATGAATAAAGTAATCATCAACAATCTAATGAAGCGTCTAGATAAAGCCAAAGGAAATTGGCCTGATGAGTTATCAGAGGTACTATGGGCATACAGAACAACTTCAAAAACAGACACGGGAGAAACTCCGTTCGCACTTGTCTATGCTCAGAAGCCTTAATACCTCTAGAGATTGGCGAACCAAGCATAAGGTTTACAACAGCCACGGAGGAAGAAAACAACGATGAATTGAAGACCAATCTGGACCCGCTCGAACCACAGAGAGAAGTAGCACTAATACAGATGGCAGCTCAAAAATAAATCATAGAGCGTTATTACAACCATAAAGCTCATCTCAGATACTCCAATATTGGGATTTTCGTCCTAAAAAAAGTCTTTCAATCAATGAAAGAAGCAGGCGCAGGAAAGCTAAGTCCAAACTGGGAAGGACCCTACAAAGTCCGAGGCATAGCTGGGAAGGGTGCCTACGAGCTGGAAGCTATGGACGGCAGAATCTTACCAAAAAGTTGGAATTCCATCCACTTGAAGAAGTACTACTTCTAAGGAAAAGAAGTACCCCCGGTCAGGTATCACACGTTCGATTTTATTTTGAACATTTAAAATTTTACTAACCATTTTAGATGATAGGCATAAAGCTAACCCGTCACCAGATGATGATATTAAACCTGCAAAGACGCGAGGAAGTAACTGAATTCCCGGTCTAGGGTTACACTTTTTGATGGATGTTTTAAAGGGTTAAGCAGTCATCATCTAAAAACTATATACCTTTGAGTCCCGTATGTTTTTTCTTTTCAGGAAAAGGACCACAAGGAAGGAATAGTCAAGTGCTCAAGATTTCATTCTTCAAAGCTCAAACACTTGGGGGACTATACAGTATGGAAGGAAAAGACGAAGCAAAAAAGACTATCAAAAAGTCAAAGCTCGAGTCTGAAGATCCATCTACCCAACAAGTCAAGTGATACGAGCAAAATCGAAAGAGCCAAAGACTCTAACACAAAGCCTAACCCAAAAAACCTTCAAACATGTTCAGGTTAAAAGGAAAAATGTTAGCTAAGAGGAAGAAATGCGCATCTTTGTACTTATTCAAAAGAAAGACTGTTGTAACCAAAAACAGCTATGGATAAAAGATCATCATCATTGTACTCATTCAAAACTGTTGTAACTAAAAGTAATTACGAAATCTTTGTACTCATATAGAAAACTGTTATCAAATAAAACAGTTACGGATGAAAGATCAAAATCCTTGTACTTGTTCAAAAAACTGTTATCAAATAAAATAGTTACGAATGTAAGAGCATTTCCATCATGCTTATTAAAAATTGTTGTCAACAAAAACAGTTATGGGTGAAAATCCCAACTTGAATAAAAACTGTTACGAACGAAAAACAATTGCTCTCTTGTATTAACTCGAAAAAACTATTACATACAAAAAACAGTTAAGAAATACAAGTGTATATCAAATCTGTTAAAAGAAAAGAGTTGCAACATGAGTTTTAGACGATAATCAAACAAATGTAAAATGTTGTGAAAGTTCAAGCAAACAAATTTCCTCAGAAACATTCTTAAACATTTGAAAAATTCCTATCACTCCATTGCATTATTACACCATTATGAAGTTGAGACGTCTTCTTCATTAAGTGTCGATCAAAAAGGGCCCTCTTTCATAAATTATGTCTACTACAAAAAGACACAAATTTTATATGACACCGTGCCTATTACGAAAAGGTGCGAGTAATCTAAAGCATTCTATATACAAAATTCAGAGGTAAAACTAAAACCTCAAAAAATAAAGCATGCAAAGACTTAAAGAGTACAACAGAAACTCAATAACAAAAGTCACATTTTGCATTGATATGTTAAAACGGCTAAGTAGAAACTAAGTATTAAACTTATACTTAGCCGTATATATTGTGTGTACATTAAGGTGCCCCTATGTTGTCAGTCGGGGACTTTAAAAGATCCAAACTTACCTCCGATGGAGCTGGGGGTAACCACCAATCAAATTAAACAAAAGGGGGAGAACCAACATCTTAATTGTCTTGAGGAGGGGGATCGACTTCTTCACCGGTAGAGGGAGCAGGAATAGTTGGAGACGAGGGGACTTGAGCAGCAGGAGCCTCACCTTCAGGTGAAGAGAGATTCTGACCTTGTTGAGACTTCTCCATGGCTTCTTTGATTTTAGCTATTTCAGCATTAAGATCAAAACCCCCTTGACTCATTTCCGTCAATGTGTCGATAGCTGCCGCCTCTTCAAGAGCTTGGTAATCATTCTCCCATATCATGATCTCGGCTCTCAGTCCGTCCTCTCAGCCAGAAAATCATCTTTGGCGACCCTTAAAGGTGCAACATACCTCTCCATGAATTGAATTTTTTCCAAGGCACTGCGAAGATCCTCCTGGGTCTGAGTCATAGACTGCACAAGCTCGCTTGAGTACTCTTCTTTCTGTTCTAGTAAAGCTTTTAAACTCCTAGCTTCTTGTGAGGCACGGGAAAAATGTTCAGCAAATGAAGACTCAAGGATGCTCTTGTCTTTGTCCTCCTGGTTGAAAGAAGACTTCTCCACTGCCAACTCCGTTGTCGTGACTCTCATCTGTCGCTCCAAGGTGCATTTTTCTTCTTCTAAGGCTTTCATGTCGATCCTTAGACTGTCATATTGCCCATTCCAGTTACCCGCTTCAACCTACCACTCTTTTATTTCCTGCTCCGCATTAGAAACCCTCTTCTTTAGCTCCATGCCTATAAGGTTGATCTACAAAAAGGAAATCAATTAGATACGACAACTACATGTACAAGAATGAAATGCAAAAGAATACACTTTACCTTCAAAGATGTGTGCACGACCTCATTAGCCCAGGTAAGAGAACTATGGCTATCCAGTTTGGACCTCTCTGTTGGGCCTATCAAGGGCTTCAGCCACACCTCAGGATGGCCGGATTTCTTAAAAAGACTCCCACCAGCTAGAACCTCTATTAGAACCTGCCGCATCTCCCTGCTGGAAGACCCTACTTCTCTAATAGAAGGCACGAAAGCAGGCAGAGATGTAGAAGCCACATGCACAGTAATCGGGGGAGCTGAAGAAGCCACGGGCAAAGTAGTAACGGGAGAAGTAATAGCCAAGGGAGCGGAGGAAATAATAGGAGCAGATGAAGGAACTTCTCTAAAAGAAGGAGGGAAAACATCTAAAGGAACTTCATTAACAACGAGGCCAAAGCCTTCACGGAACAAATGATCCACATAATCATGCACAGGAGAGAGAGAAGCATCCTTGGAGGAAGAAGGTATGATTTCAGGTACGGAAAGCACAGCCACGGGTGTAGACTCATCGTCTGAAATCACCCTCCTTCTACGTGACCTGTGCACCAAGGACTTATCCTCTTCTTATTCTTCTTCTAAGGTCCTAGACCCACCAACCTTCCTCTTCGAAGAAGAAGAACCAGCAATAATTTCTTGGGTCTGAGCCAGGGACATTTTGGAAACAGACGCAGCAGACACTCCACTGATAGGAAACCCTATCAAAAATAAAGGGTTAAAATGAGATAGAGATTCGAGCAAAAAAAAAAAAAGAAACGACAGAAGTCAATGATGACTGGATCAATAGGAGGTTTAAACCCTAAAGTAAAAGGGTAGGTATAAACGTAAGAATACCCCGTCTTGTAAGACGTTATTCTTTGGTTCTCATTCGGAATGATGATAGGAAAATTCGACTTCCAAGAACATTCCCTGCGGAAAAGGGGAACTAAACCTTCGATAATAAGTGTAGGGTACCTGTCATCACTATCAAGGGATAACGACCTATCAACAAGGACCTGGATATCCCTAGAGAAGGTAAACTCAGCAGGAATGATTTCATCCACTCGTGGTTCGCGTAAGGGTTCATGATATTCAAATGAAGATCTGGAAGCCCTAGCTCTTGGAGAAACTAAAGACCTAGCAGAAGGAGGGGAAGTAATCTGGGAAGAAGAAGAGCCTCTTAAAGGAGTAGAGCCTAAACTCCTCAGTCTACCACCTCTCCGGCTCTGCGTCGGAGCAGAAGAAGGGGTAAAATCATCCACATTTATCACTCCTTTAGGTTGGTTCGATGAAGACATATTTACGAGGACAAGGGAAACTCATTACAAAATAAAGAATACAAGTTAGAAGTTTTTCGTGGAAGTAAAGAAAAGAAAAGAAAAGAGGTATTTTATACTTGAAGACAACCGTAAAACTTGAGAAAAACAATGATGCGAAAGTCATGATTGAAGGTGTCACTTCGAACTGATGCAACCGCAAAAGCCCTAAAAGGCGCAGAGTAACTGCAGAATTAATCCAGTGGGACCCGTGGCTTGAGCATTAAATAGAAGTGACAAATGACGCCTCTGTTCAGAAAAGGATACAATGTTTTGAGATGAAGCGGTGGAAAAATATTCCCGCCATAAATGCATATCCTCTTACCAAATATTAATCGATAAATAAATGGTAAGTGGGGGGACTATCTATATTGGTAAAAAAGATTTTCACACGTGTGATAATTCCCGATGACTCAGGCGGCTACGTGGATCAAGGAAAACATCTCAGCTAGACATGATTCAATAAAGCGGTGCGAAACAAAGAGGCACGACTCAATAAACCTTCGGGGAAATCAGCTACGAGAAACTCACCTGATTGAGACAAAGAAGGGACACTGTCAGAATGAATCCATACAGAGTTACGGGCAGATTCAGAGATCCTCAATTAATGACTCACACGTTACACAACCTTCACGCAACAGTTACAGTTATTCTATGTAACGTCCCATTAATGTAATAATTATTCATCAATGAGCGATCATTGTAAGAGGTAGACGTTATATTAAGAAATTCCTTATATAAGGGAAGAAAATATAACTTGTAAAGGCATCTGAACTACGAATACATTTTACTTTTCTGTGCATCATATTATTGTCTACTTACTTACTCCTTTTTATTCATTATTATTTCCTGGATTATCAGAAACCCGTGTTCATCCTAAAAATAGCTTTGGTCAAAGGATCTAATTCTTTGGTTAAACAACTATGTCTTAGTTAATGTTATCTTGTTCTACTTATTGTAACTTCAGTATGTTTCTCTGCTTATTACATGTCTATATGATTCCACCTAGTAATAATTAATAAACTAAGTCAACTTCAGCAATGTGAAACCTTGTTTGATTCAATTGTGACCCTGTTTAGTTCAGTCTATAATTTAAGTGTTCCTGCTCTTGTTGTGTTTGTTTAATTACTGGTACCCATGCCTGAACCAATCAGCTGAAATGTGGTTCTGTTCTGTTTGTAGTCTTGTAACTTGTTTCTATTCAATTCTGAAAATCAAACTACTTTTCTAAAATTATCCCGTACCCTTATATACTATTTTCAAACTTCTACTCTTAGTTATCTAGGGTTCTACCACCCTCAGTGTGAGCATTTCCTAGGGTCCATGAGACTACACCGAACTCTGACACACTGGGGCTGGTCTTCTAATCATTTACAACTATTTCTCTGAAAAAGGTTCTGGTGTGAGCGTTGCACGGGAACTCTGAGGCCCTTGGGAACTTTGACACACAAGGAGCCCATTTGTGTATTATGGATGGACTACCTGTGGACATCAGACTTTCTTTCTTGAAGGCCTGGCTTCCGGGTTGATATTGGGCCTGCTAAGGCTCCCTATAGTATAATGAATAGCTTTATGTAATGTCATTCACATTAGTCAGTAATAATGTATTAATCCTTGTAAAAACAGATATGAGGTTATTAGTAAAAGCCGGGGAGGGATTGTTATATATCTTTGTCAGATGTGGGTAGAAATCATGCCTATAGGTTGTTGTGGTGATTCTTTATGTGCATACCATTAGAAATCATGTTCCTAGGGTCTTGTCTCACGATTTGAAATCTGAAGTTTCATACTTTGCATCCTAGAAATCATGTTTATAGGTCGTTTATCAATTCTGCATCAAGAACCCATGTTTTATGCATATTTTCAAATCTCAATGTGCATTAGAAATCATGTATATATGATCTTTTTTGTGAATTATCAAACTTGTATGATATTTTGTTAACGTCTCTACCCACTTAGATATCATGTCTATAGGAAATAAAATATAAAATCAGTTTTCTACATTTAGATATCATGCCTATAGGAAGTAATACTTGTAATCAGTTTCAGCACTTAGAAATCATGCCTATAGTGGTTAATTGATTATGTAAAAAATATAAAGCGTGCTTATAGGATCTAAAGAAGATAAAAACATGTCTGTTAAAATCGGTAATTTGTTTATGAACTATGTTATAGGTCTATAATTAACAGTTGTAGATACCATGCCTATAGGATTCTGTTCTGGTTATCACTTAGGCAAACTTATAGGAATTTTGGGGCTAAAAAGAACTGTGATTTAGTGCTGCCTGAAGTTTGCCCAGATTCAGAGTTTTTAACAAAATCAGTAGGCAAACTGATAGGAATCGTTGCTCGCTTAAATAATGCAGTTATATATTCTGTTTATGCTCATCTAGATATCATGCCTATAGGATCTTAAATCATTAAAGATTGTTTGTTTAAATAGCTTGCATTTGTTTTGTTTACTTGTGGAGGTTAACATGAGCTCCTATTTGCTCTTTATGTGACAGTCCTACTTGAATTTTGTTTGTCGCTTAGTTTTCTCATTTTAAGCAACATAGGTGAGTCTAGAACCACCTTAAATAGAGGTCCTAAACACCTCCAGGGCTATAGGTAAGGGACGAGTACTGCACGCACAAGGTACGCACTAGAAGCTATTAGAACCCTTAAGTAATAACTGAAAGATAGTAATTGGGTAGTAAAGGAGATGATTACATGTGCGCTAATTCTATGCGTAACACCCTAATTTGGGGAAAGTTACCAAGTATTGCATTAAAATGATCCTATAGGCTAAAAAACGTAGGACCCCTTTAATTCCTGTTTTAAAGTAAATATCTATTTGTTTTAAATTGTTTAACTTTCCTTTAAAGACTAATTCGCTTAATTGAGTTTGGACGGGACCCACTGTTGTGGACCATGAGAGGTTCCTAACACCTTCCCCTCAAGGTAATTCGAGCCCTTACCCAAATCTCTGGTGACGTAAACTAGTTTCATGAGTTATTTACTTTAAGTGCCCTAACGCATCTTAATATGTTAGGTTGCGACTCTTAAAATCCCATACCCCATCCCAAAAAGGAGGGGAGTTGTCCCAGAATATTCGAAACCCAAACTCCACGAGGAAAAAAGGGGGCGCGACGTCATGTCGACTCTGCTGGGGATTTCCCTTAGGCTCTTACCATAACAAACTTGCTTTTTGTGAATTAGTATTTAGCCTGCATTATTTTGTTAATACGTGTGCACCCTTTCCCTTTCCCTTTCCCCTTTCTGTGAATTTAATTGCCTATTTTCAAGCATTTATGATTTTCTACAGAAACTGACTTGTTTCCTTGTTTTCCTTTCTTAAACGTCTTTCAATTATGAATACCGCATTTATAATTTTTTTTAACGTGCAAATACGTGACAACGTGCTATTTTTTGTTGCATAAATCATGTTCAACATCATATTCGACTCGTACGTAATCAATCCTATAACAACGCTTGATGAGTGTTTGCGCTCTTCCTATATATCCCCCTTTTAAATTCGGAAAGGCTTATTTGCGATAAAACTAGTCGATCAGCGGTGCAGTTGACGGTTCCGTGCCTTTCCCCCGCATGTTGTCCGCTTGAGGGTACCAGTCTAGGCCTCTATAGAAACCTTACTCTGATTTATTGTACATCCATCATAGTCAAAACCTAGCCAGGGTTAATATGTTGTCCATATAATAATCCTTTAGGAAAAGCCTTGTCCAAAAGTCCACCGAGGTCTCCATAATCCCAACGGACGCAACCACGATCTGTGCATTAATTTTAAGAAACAAGTGCCAATATGCTAATCACTTATGTATAAGTAGTCGAATCTAGAGGGGGAAAGGGTCTAACCTTATTTGTTTTACAGAAATGAGGCACGAAGTCCCCAGGTTCGGCATGGTCCAAAGAATACCTCCGTTGTTGCTGGATTGGTGGGAGAACCTTTCACCAAGCGACAAAGACCATTTGAAAAGGGTCCTCGAAAACCCACCCTCTTTACTGGATATCCAACCAAACAATATGTTGATCGAAGCGGACACTATGTTCTGGGACGGGGAAAGGTCCGTGTTCCATTTTGGCAAATAGAAATGATCCCTCTCTTGGAAGAAATAAGGGGATTCCTCGGGCTACCTTGGGACAGTCCTGGTTTATTATTTCCAGAAAACCGTGCCGCTAGGGGATTTTTGAAAAGGATGGGATTGAAGAAGAACGACTATTTGGAGTGTTTGAAGAAGTCCTACATACCCTTTGACTACCTCTATGAACGATACGGTCATAGCAAGTCCTACAGTATCTTCCATGATGAATTCTCTATGACTTCTTTGGGTCATATTCACCGCAGGATTTTTGTGTTCGTTGTTTGCTTCCTGTGTATGATGGTGTTCCCAATGCAAGGAGACATAATTCACACCAGACTGGCTATGGTAGCCAAAACTTTAATGGAGGGGATCGAGGGGAAAACATATACCACTGTCCCTATGATCATAGCTGACATCTACCGAGCCTTGGACCGCTGCCAGAAGGGGTTCAAACACTTTGAGGGTTGTAATCTGCTACTACAGGTTTGGTTATTGAAGCTGTCACGACCCAAACCGATGGGACGTGACGGGCACCTGGTACCTTACTCGACCGAGCACCAACATAACCTATCATTCTTATTACATCATCATATACATGTGACATACGATCCTAATAGGCTAACATAATCATTTATAAACTCAAAACATAGGCCGACAAAGCCGTACAATCTTTCACGTACACGACGTATGTCTACAAGCCTCTAAGAGTACATAAATGTCATAAAGGTCGGGATAGAGTCCCGCCATACCAAACAATACCCGTCTAAATCATACTAACCAAACAAGCGACTCCGAAGAAAATGGAGCGCACCAACATCTTCCGCTGAGCAAATAGCTTACTTGGAGGGCTCTCGACATGTTTATCGGGACCTGCGGGCATGAAACGCAGTGTCCCCAGGCAAAAGGGACGTCAGTACGAATAATGTACCGAGTATGTAATAAGTACATAAGAGACATGGAAGAAATATAGAGCACATGACTCAACCTGTAAGCCTGAATTTCTTTATAAATCATAAATTACTTTTAACGTCATGCATATGCATATGAATGTCATGTCGTGCATAGGTATATGTTTCATAACATCATCAGCTTCTGAGGGCATCCCATCATATCATATTGTCCACTATAGGCAAAATCATCATCGTATACCAGCTGATCAGGTGGTGGTGCGTATATAACGTCATAACCTTTCCCATATCCCATATACCTATATATACATACATATATATGCGTATATAACGCCGTTTGAACCATATTTCATCCACTGTGGGGAACATCATCATCATATACCAACTGATCAGGTGGTGGTGCGTATATAACGTCATAACCTTTCCCATATCCCATATACCTATATATACATACATATATACCCGTATATAATGCTATTTGAGTATACATACATATATATGCGTATATAACGCCGTTTGAACCATATTTCATCCACTGTGGGGAACATCATCATCATATACCAACTGATCAGGTGGTGGTGCGTAAATAACGCCATAACCTTTTCCCATATCCCATATACATATATTTACACATATACGTGTATATAATGCCATCTGGTCATGGTCAATGTGCATATGTAATTGCATGAAATGCATATGAAATATGTCAATAAAATCTCTCGGTACGTCATAAGGCCATTATGCCTCTGATTAATATCATGAAATAAAGTTTTACCAACATACATATTTTTGAAACCAATGAACAAAAGATAATAATAATTCACATGGGGAATCAAGAATATAGACACCCCTAGTATTTCTATGAATAGAGTAATTTATAGAAACTGTGTATTTGCTCGTTTCTTTAGTATAATTTGGACCATGCCAAAAGAAAGAAGGGATAGCCTTAACATACCTGGGGTAAGGAAAACTCGTATGAAATTCTTGGAAAAGGTGGCACCATACTTGCTTAGAATCGCAAAGTCTCACGTTGCTAATGTGCTAAGAAATCTCGTTTGATTTATTTTGTAGGAATTGGTTGAAGATTTCTTAGAAATATCTTTGAAGACGTTAGGAATACTTGTAGGAATGGTCACTGACGATTGTAGTGTCTTTGAATTGAAAAGATATGAATGAATTGCTAATGTTTGAATGTAGAGTTTTGTAAGGATTCACGTTGGTATCCTTTTGATTGTAATGTATTGAAACTGTTAGGAATGGGGTATTATGTAACTAATGCATTAGTTTGCCACCTAATCAAGAATGACCATGAGTCATTTGTTTGGTTAGCTCTTTGCTACTACGTGGAGGGTGGGGTGTAATTTTATTAATTTTTATCCACTTATTAGTTAACTAATGTCCTGTTACCCGGTAATTAACCAATTACCCGCATAATAAAAAAAGTATCTCTATTTACTTTACTATACTTTATATATTATATTACCGTGGTTATATGGTACCTTGTATGGTACTAGTTCATAATTATCGGGTATTATCACTCGACCTGTATTTTATCCCAAATTTACCTTTTTCAACGAAACTCATTTTCTTTAATTTGTGTACCCTTTATTCTTCATGACACTTATTTATTGCCTGTTATAAATAGCGCAAATACGTTAACGTCAAGATGATCTCATCCCCGAGTCCATGATAATTAACTGAAGACGAAACTTTAACATACGAAATTCGTGATATAACAGAAGCATCTCCAAAGGGGTCAATATCGTCAAGAGTTTCCACGAAGGGAGTGGAATGATCATATAGCCTTCCATCACCCTAAGAGAATGACTTACATCCTGGATAGGTTTTGGTCAACCAGAAAGTGCTACAGAATGGGTACAGTTTTTTGATAATTTGGCTGAGGATCAGATTCAATGGATGTTCGAATGGTTTCCCACTAGTGAGTTCATCATCAGATCCAGGGACGATCCGCACTTGGTGTTGATCGGGTTAAGAGGTGTATACCCTTATGTTCCTATCAGCGTTATGAGACAGGCAGGCAGGAAGCAGGTCATACTGCGGGTTGCAAAAATGAGTCATTACCGGGCAGATTTTCAAGATGAAGACATACCATACAAGTGTGAAGCCCAGCATATGTGGAACCTAAAGATTATAAGGACACCATCGAGCCAGACAGGTACCACGCAGGGCATGTACGCTTTTACTTATCATGGTTGGAGGACAGCTTAGCAGGTATTGTTGAGCCGGGAATCGTTCGAGGAAACAGGGTCATAGACGAAGCTGCTGAAGCCCAAGTAAAATACAACAAGCTGCACAAAAGGATTCATGACTCCGAGGCCGAGCATCCGGAGATACACGAGACACACATGAGGCTGATCAATGAATGGAGGGAACTGGTATCAACTCCAATGAAAGGCTAGAGTTTCTGGAGTAGGGTTTTATGGAGCTGGAGGGGAAGACGAGGAAAAGAGTCGCCGACTGCCAGAATGCTGAGGGAAGTGAAGGAGGAAATCTAGCGAGGTATACCTGCTGTTGGGCATGCGCGACTTGGGGAACCCTGATCGATGGAGCCAAGAAGATCAAGCCAGGGGAAGGTCCTTCTGGGACCAAATAGATTAGGTTTATATTCTTTTTCAAATGTAATAAGGCCAAGTGCCATAAATGACTTATCTTATTTAGTGTCATTTTAGACTCATCAACTTTTACATTAATGAAATGAGGCAATTATTGGCAATAAATTTCTCCAAATCAACTTGTCGCTAGGCCTACTTCGGGCACAACGAGGCTTCTACATTAGGACGCGAATTTACATTCCTGCACTATGTGTTTAGATATTGCAAATACTCTTTTTGGAACCCTTACTTACTTGGTTACCTTTTGTTTTCCTTTCCTTTTTGATTATTCCCATTCCCCAAGGTTGGTTCGCGCATACTGGCCTCATCAGCTTATCATACTAGATCCAGAGGTCATCCACCTTCTCCTCCTCCTAGTCCACCAAAAGGCAAAGGAAAATCAAAAATGGATGATCTGAACGGCATCATAAAGGACAACACTACACATGTTGAGAATGCGGAAGCTTCCGATGGTCGGGGCATTCAGGCCCCAAATGATTTGGTTTTACGGCTTAAGAAGAAGATACTTGAACTACAGGGCGAGCTTGAGCAGGTCTGTAATTTGGAAAACCTCTCCCTCACAGTAAACGTCCCAGATATCAACCATCCAAATACCCAAAACCCGGCACCTCCTCAGAATACACCCAACCAACGCCCGCAGAATCCTCCCGCACCTCTCCAGTATAGAACCCCGCCTCAAAATCAACCTCTCCCTCCTCAATACCAGCAAACCACCTATCAAACTCCCCAAAATACCCCACAAATTATCCTCCGAACCCCAAAACTCAACCAATGATCATCACTATACCCAAACTCCTGGTATTCACCAGAACAACCCTATTTACACCAGTCAGACTATTCCGGTGATTGAAAACAGAAGAAATATAGGTGGAGAGACCTACCATCGCATTGAACGAGTTAACATGATCGATAAAGATAATTGGTGGAGTAGAAAAGTAGCAATCATGCTAGCATGGAAAGGATATGAGCTCGACAAGGGGCTTGGTAAAAATCTCCAGGGCATCTCCAAGCCATTACATCCAAAGCGCCGTGGTACCACTTTTGGGCTGGGATATAAATACACCTGGCAAGAATATCGAAACTGGTCACCACCGTGGCATGGTCCATACTACCCTCTTGATCAACCCATGCCGCACTTGAGTTATACATTCCATCAGGCCGATATCATATGGGGATCAGAGGAAGAAGAAGCACTGGCAACATTGAGGTATTTGTTCTTAGAAGATGATGATAGGGACTGATGTGTGATCGTCGAGGAGAGAAGGAGGAAGGCCCTACCATCCAAGCTGTGGAGAGAAGAGAATTCCTTAAGAACTGGACTGTTAGACCATCAAGGGCTCGACGAGTCCTGGTGTAGCAACGCTGAGTAACATTATTTACTTTTTCTGAAAATGATTTCCACTTTTGCATTTTTGTTTTAAATAATATTTTCAATGATTCCAAAATGTTATTTGAGATATTGAAAATAATTTTTATTTAACTCTTTAAATAGCTCGATGTTTTATTATTACTGCTTTTCTCTCATGTTTTTATCCCTACAGCGTTACTATTTCCTATCTTGATGAACCGACAACTGTGACATGTAATGAGACAACGCAACAAAAGGATAGTGATTCAGAAGAGAAAGATGTAATACCTGAGGAGATTGTCAGAGAAGTATTGGATTTTGAGAACAAACCCAAGTCCAACCTGGACGAAACTGAGATAGTCAACTTGGGAGATTCCGAAACTATCAAGGAAAACCTTGAGAATCATACAAGAAGCCGAACTCATCAATGCAGAATGGATAAGGAGCCGCTATGAGAAACTAGCCCTCATAGATAGAAATAGAATGAATGCAGTATGTCATGGTTAGCTTTATCAGAACAGAATGTCCAGAGCCTTCAATAAAAGAGTCAAGCAAAGACAGCTCACGATGGGGCAACTGGTGCTGAAAAAAGATCTTTCCACATCAAGATGAAACCAAAGGGAAATTTTCTCCCAACTGGCAAGGTCCTTACATGGTTCACAGAGTATTGACAGGAGGAGCACTAAGACTCGCAGAGATGGACAGGGAAATTGGGCCAAAGCCTATCAACTCAGACGCAGTCAAAAGATATTATGTGTAAATCATTCTTAGGGTTTCCACATGATGTAATTTGAACTACGCTCGACCTGATTCTTGTTTAAGAGGGGATACGTAGGCAGACCTATGGGTTCGGTCACAACTCAATAAAATTTCCACTTTTCGCCACAATCAGAAACAGGGGCAGAATTTTGAGGAGGACCCTCAAAATTCTGAAGCAAGTTCAGCCAACCGGAATGTACGAAGCAATGAGAAAGGTCATCTAATTAACTGGGGCAGAATTTTGAGGAGGACCCTCAAAATTCTACGGCAAAGGAAGTCGCGATGTCTCTGATCGTGTCATAGTCACTAGTTCATCTAACTAATTTCTAAGCTATAATTTTGTATGTCTTTGAAAATTATACGTACATGATTTTGAAAATAAACTTTGCTTTAGCAAATTCTACCCCAATAATTTGATTAGGATATTCAGATAGAGCAGAGCAAATCAAGCAAGCAAACGAAGGCACGAACCGACCTCCCCTCTGCAAAACTTATGATTTTTCTTTGAATGCAGGAACGAGGGATATGCACACCTTGGAATCGCAGTCTTCATAACAACAAAGGTACCAAACTCATCTCCAGCTAAGAAATACTCTACTATCACCTATTATCTATTCATTGCATGAGACTAAGCTATGTCTCAATCGTACATGAGGCTAAACCCTGCCTCCTATTTGCATAAGGCTAAGCATCTCCTTCTCTTTGCATGGGACTAAGCCCTGTCCCAGACTTTGCATGAGGCTAAGCCCTGCCTCCCTATTTGCATAAGGATAAGCATTTCCTTCACCTTGCATAAGGCTAAGCACTGTATTCTCTTTGCATGGGACTAAGCCATGTCCCGAAATTTTCATGGGACTAAGACTTGTCCCAAACCTTGCATGAGACTAAGCTCTGTCTCCACCTTGCATAAGGCTAAGCTCTGCCTTCTATTTGCATGGGACTAAGTATTGTCCCAAATCTTGCATAAGGTTAAGCACTGCCTTCTATTTGCATGGGACTAGCATTATCCCGAATCTTGCATAAGGCTAAGAACTAACTTCTCTTTGCATGAGACTAAGCTTTGTCTCCACCCGGCATGAGGCTAAGCCCTGCCTCCCATTTGCATAAGGCTTAGCATTTCCTTTACTTTGCATGGGACTAAGCCATGTCCCGAATCTCGCACGAGAATAAGCACTGTCGCTCTTGCACTATTCTCTTCTCTCGAGTTAAGCTCTGCCCCCAACTTTATATTGCCAACTTGTCCGAAGACGTCATAGTCTGAAGGCACCATCCTTATAGCCGGAAGACACCATGCCATGGCCTGAGGATCTCTCAAACTTGCATATCATTATTCAAAGGCGTCATGGTTCGGAGGCACCATTTTCATGGCCCGAGAACATCATTTCATGGCCTGCGAATCCCTTACCACGCAATTCATGGCCCGGGACATCATCCTCAACCGTCCAAATACAATTCTCATGGTCTGAAGGGAATTTGCATCATGTTTAAATTCACACAAAGATATATGCTTGCAGTGCATATTTTGATTTGTAGGTAACCTGATGAGCAACCATTATCCCAACAGGAGCAGTCTCGCTCCAATTCCTTCATACTATTTCAAACTTGACTCTCACCGTAACCATTTCACCTATTCGAAACCTTATATCCGTCTTTATTATAACTTCATCGGTATATTTCGCCGGTGGATCTAGAACTACACACGGACTGAAGCCTGTAAAACCATGGATATGTAGGTAGCTCGAAAACCAGAGTGCGACTTATGTCTCTCAAATCACCCTATTCGGTCAAAATTGGCTATCGTATCTTTACCAGATAACTCTTTCATCCTTCCCGGGTAAAGAGGGGAAGCTGTTGATACCCAATTTTTTCCTATATTATTTTCAAAATGCATATATATCTCTAAAACAATGCATGAGCATCAATTAATATTTTTTCATAATTTTTAAAAGATTTTTAATTAATTTATCCCAATAGCTTTATTATATAAATAATTACTAATTGCATCACAAATGGTTTTATGATAATTTTATTGCCTAATTTTATCATTTATATTTATATTAAGCTTTAATTATTTCTTGAATCGCCATATTTACATTTCTTAGGTTATAATTGCAATGAGCCCATATGGGCATAATTACTTTATTGTACAAAAAATGACCTTTTATATTCTTATAATATTAAATAATTGTTTTAAATCATTTTTATGCATAAATATCAATTTTTATCATTTATTATCTATTTTTATGAATTATTTTAAAATTAATTGGATATTTAACAAATGACCTCTTTTAATTTCGGACCTTAGCCCAATTACTACCCCAACCCAATTAAATCAACCCAGTACCATAACCCTGATCCAATACCCATTAACCACAACCCAATACCCATAACCCATTTTATAACCCGCCCGACCCCCCAAATTCAATCCTGTCCATTGATCTCAAAAGATCAACGATCCTGGACATTCCTTCCATTTTTAATTACCCAAAAACCCCAAACCCTAATCATTTTCCAAGTTCCGCAGCCCCTGAATCCCTTTTCCCTCTCTTCTCTCTCACCCTTCTCCCTAACCCTAGCCCGCTGTCACCTGAACCTCCTTCAATGCATGGCTTTTCCCTTCGATCATAGGCCCCATATTGCCTCTTTTCTTTACTGGTGTTATGATTTTTGTGTTATTTGAGGGAATCTCAAAGAGATTCAACACAGACTCGGTCCAAATCCTTCATTTTCTTGATGAATCCGCCTGTGTTCATCTCTATGTTTGTGAGTATTGTTATCTTCATGTTTATGACTTCAAATCTCTGGTTCAAACAGGATTTTTCTTACCTGTGTCGATTTTTAAAACCCTAGTCACTCTCTACTCGAGTATGTTCATATTTCTATAGATCTGAGATGATTTTGAGTTTATCTATTTAAGATCTTCTGTTTTTCTTATTATTGTTAACTGATTTTTGTTTTTCCCTAAAAGCTAGGGTTTCATCTTTTAAGTTTCTGCAAAATAGTTCAAAAATATTTAAGCATTTAACTTCGGTTCTCTTTACTTGTTCAACTAGTTTTTGTGTCTATGTTTTAATCCCTAGGGTTTCAACCTATTCCACTGTTTGTTATGATATTTTCCCGTTATTCTTTGGCTCTAGCAATTAAAAGGGATTAATTGATTTTTATTTGCCTAATTAGGGTTTGGAATTCTGTTTTCTTTTAAAACCGATATCTCTTTGACGATTTTACTTATTCTTTCCTTATTTGTGACTCATAATTGGTACCTCCTTCCTCAATCATGCTACTGGCCTAATTTTCGGGTATTGATTGTTTTGATCGACCTATAAATGGTCTTTAGGCTTGTTACTTACGTTATTTAGATTCAATCCTATTTGCTAACTGATTTAGTATGAGATTCTCCTTTATTTAAGAGATATTTCCCAGATTCTGTCTTATTAATTGATTTGGTTTAGCCCTAACTGATTGGTTAATTTATTTGCATACTTTAATTATGTACCATTAATTTTCCTTGCCTTATTTGTTTTCTCTGCTGAATGCTATATAAACCTTGCACCATTCTGATTTTCGAAACAGAGAAAAAACACTACACACACACGCGCCTATTCTTACAAGCACACACCGAGACACAAACTCACTTGCACACTTACACGCACACAACTTGAGTTCTTTCTGTTACTTCGACTTGCTGCACTGCCTAGCCGGCTGAAAGCCAAGGCTAGACTCTTGGATTCCAATTGCCTTCACCTTCCTATTTTCTATCTCCGTAACTGGTATGGCTCAAATTCTGTTATCATGTTCTATTCTATATGCTATGTAACCAGTTTACTATAGACATCAACATGCTTCTGTTTTGATATTTGTTTCCTGGCCATCTTTTTCTCAACTACTATGTGTCAACTCGTATTCCCTGTGACTTATATTATTAGCTTACTTTAAACCTCTATATGTCCTATTTATTATATGTTTCCAGTTTACTTTCTAACTAGTATGCTTTAGTCTTTGTTACCTCTTTGTTCCACATGTATGTATGGTTAGTGCTTCAAATTCCAACATGCTTCTGCCAGACATATAGTTCATGTTCTGTTTCTTTTTTTAGTAGTTATGTCTTAGTTCATGTTATCTTGTTCTGCTTATTGTAATTTCAGTATGTTTCTCTGCATAATACATTTCTATATGATTCCACCTAGTAATAATTAATAAACTAAGTCAACTTCAGCAATGTGAAACCTTTTTGATTCAATTATGACCTTGTTTAGTTCTGTCTATAATCTAAGTGTTCCTGCTCTTGTTGTGATTGTTTAATTACTAGTACCCATGTCTGAACCAATCTGCTGAAATGTGGTTCTGTTCTGTTTGTAGTCTTGTAACTTATTTCTATTCACTTCTGAAAATCAATCTTCTTTTCTAAAATTATTACCTACCCTTATATACTATTTTCAAACTTCTACTCTTAGTTATCTAGGGTCCTACCACCCCCAGTATGAGTAATGCCTAGGGTCTATGAGACTCATCCGAACTCTGACACAGTGGAGCTGGTCTTCCAGTCATTTAAGACTATTTCTCTGAGAAAGGTTCTGGTGTGAGCATTGCCCGGGGTCCCTGAGGCCCCTGGGAACTTTGACACACCAGAAGCCCATTTGTGTATTATGGATGGACTACCTGTGGACATCAGACTTGCTTGCTTGAAGGAAAGGCTTCCAGGTTGATGTTGGGCCTGCTATGGCTCCCTATAGTGTAATGAATAGCTTTGTGTAATTCATTCATATTGTTCTGTAATGATATAATAATCCTTTTAAAAACAGATATGGGAATATTAGTAAAAGTCGGGGAAGGATTGTTATATATCTTTATCAGGTTGGGGTAGAAATCATGCCTATAGGTTGTTGTGGTGATTCTTTATGTGCATACCATTAGAAATCATGCCCATAGGGTCTTGTCTCACCGTTTGAAATCTGAAGTTTCATACTTTGCATCCTAGAAATCCTGTTTATAGGTCGTTTACCAATTCTGCATCAAGAACCCATATTTTATGCATATTTTCAAATCTCAATGTGCAATTGAAATCATGTATATAGGATCTTCTTTGTGAATTATCAAACTTGTATGACATTTTGTTAACGTATCTTCCCAGTAAGATATCATATCTATAAGAAATAAAATATAAAATCAGTTTTCTACATTTAGATATCATGCATATTGAAAGTAATGCTTGTAATTAGTTTCAGCACTTAGAAATCATGCCTATAGGGGTTAATTAATTCTATAAAAAACAGAAAGCATGCTTATAGGATCTAAAGAAGATAAAAGCATGTCTGTTAAAATCAGTAACTCGTTTATGAACTATGTTATAGGTCTATAATTAACAGTTGTAGATACCATGCCTATAGGATTCTGTTCTAGTTATCACTTAGGCAAACTTATAGGAATTCTGGGGCTAAAAAGAACTGTGATTTATTACTGCCTAAAATTTGCCCAGATTCAGAGTTTTTAAAAGAATCAGTAGGCAAACTGATAGGAATCGCTGCCTGCTTTAATAAGGCTGTTATATATTCAGTTTATGCTCATCTAGATATCGTGCCTATAGGATCTTAAATCATTAAAGATTATTTGTTTGAATAGCGTGCATTTGTTTTGTTTACTTGTGGAGGTTAACAAGAGCCCCTATTTGCTCTTTATGTGACAGTCCTACTTGACTTTTATTTGTCGCTTAGTTTTCTCATTTTAAACAACATAGGTGAGTCTAGAACCACCTTAAATAGAGGTCCTAAACACCTCCAGGGCCATAGGTAAGGGACGGGTACTGCACGCATAAGGTACACACTAGAAGCTATTAGAACGCTTAGGTAATAACTGAAAGATAGTAATTGGGTAGTAAAAGAGATGATGACATGTGCGCGAATGCTATGAGTAACACCCTAATTTGGGGAAAGTTACCAAGTATTGCATGGAAATGATCCTATAGGCTAAACATGTAGGACCCCTTTAATTCTTGTTTTAAAGTAAATATCTATTTGTTTTAAATTGTTTAACTTTCCTTTAAAAACTAATTCGCTTAATTGAGTTTGGCCGGGACCCACTGTTGTAGACCTCGAGGGGTGCCTAACACCTTCCCCTTAAGGTAATTTCGAGCCCTTACCCAAATATCTGGTGACGTAAACTAGTTTGATGAGTTATTTGCTTTAGGTGCCATAACACACTTTAGTCCATTAGGTGCCGACTCTTCAAATCCCATACCCCATCCAAAAAGGAAGGGAGTTGTCCCAAAAAATTCGAAACCCGGACTCCGCGAGGAAAAATGGGGCGCGACACTTTTCGGTTGATTCTGGTATATATAGGGTTTGTTGTGGGGTGTGGGGTAAAGTTTCCACATATATGGGATTGCTTTGATGAACTTCAGGAATCCGGGCATAAGGATAGTCATAGGTTGAGTTTTGGGGATCAGGAGTAGGTTGTGGTGCATTCTGGGATTGTGATAAGTAGTAGTTTGCGGGTATTGAGTTGGGTCATGGTGGTGGTGTTGAGGAGAAGGTACTGGTGGAGGGTTAAGGTTCTGAGGAGGTCTGGGGTACTGGTGTGGTGCAGGAGGATTTGGTAGCGGGTATTATTTTTGTGTGTTTTGTGGTGGCATTTGGTTCTGGGTATTTTGATTTTGTTGGTTAATATCATGGACGTTTAGGGTGAGAGAGAGATTTTCCAAGTTTCGGACCTGCTCGATTTCTCCTTGTAACTCCAAGATCTTCTATTCCAGAGGTAAGACTAGTTCATTTTGGGCCGAAGTACTTCGGCCATATGATGTTTCAACATTTTCTGATATAGTAGCTTTGTCTTTTCTTATACCATTTAAATCATCAATTTTTCCTTTCCCTTTGCTTCTGCCTTTAGGATCACTTGGTGAAGGAGGAGGTGGAGGACCTATGGATTATGCGGATGGTGCTAGTATGCATGAACCAACCTTGAGGAATGGGAATAATCAAAAGAAGGAAAACAAACAAAAGGTAACCAAGTCAGTAAGGATATTGAAAGAATGCTCGCAATATTAGATATGTTTTGCAAAATCACGTAATAAATCACGTCCTAGTTTGGGGGACCTCGTTGATCCCGAGGTAGGCCTAAGCGACATATAGGAATGGAGAAAAAATTGATGCCAATAATTGCGTCATTTCGTTAATGAGAAAATGAATCAAATCGACAATAATAAGAACTTACTAATGACATTTGCCTTATTAAAATCGAAATCTAAAACTAAGCTAGAAAGCACTAAAGAACATCATTTCCTAATCCACTTAGCCCCATAAGGACCTTCCCCGTGCTTGGCTCTCTTGACTCCATCAGTCAGGTTCCCCAGGCCACGCATATCCAATAATAGGTAAGACTTTTCTAGATGCCCTCCTTCATTGCCATCCGTGTTCTGACAATCTGAGAGTCTCTTCCTCCTCTTTCCCTCAAGTTCCATCAACTCTTCCTCCAAATATTCCAATCTCTCTATTGATTTAGTGGAAATTTCCCTCCATTCATTGATCGCTTCCAGATCCTCTTTGTGTTGTTCCGTATGCCTAGCTTCAGACTCGAAGACCCTTTTGTGTAACCTCCAATACTTGACCTGTGCTTCAGCAACATCATCTATGATCCTGTTTTTCAGATTAATTCCTGGCTTGACGTCTCATGCTACATCGTCTACCAGCCATGATGGGTAGAAGTACACATGGCCGGCATGATACCTGTCTAGCTCGATAGTATCCTTTTCCACAATGACCTTTTGGTTCCACATATGTTATGCCTTGAACTTGAATGGAATGACACCCCATTTAAAATATGCTTTGTACTGGACCATGATGGATACCCGAGGTATAAAATGTTTTCTTCCTGCTTGTCTCACTACCCTTATAGAAGCATAAGGATACATACCCCTCAACCCGATCAGTACCAGATGAGTAGTCTCTCTTGACCTGATGATGAACTCACTGCTAGGAAACCATTCAAACATTTAATGTACCTGCTCGTCTGTCAGATTGCTGAAGAAACGCACCCAACTTGCAACATTTCCAGGTTGTGCAAACCTATCTGGGATAAATTCCATTTTCTTTGGATTATGGTAAGCTATGTAGTCATTCAAAGGTCGTCGCAGAAGCTCTTAGAGATATTCTCCCCTCTGAAAATGTTCCAATAACCAGACTTTCAGTAGCAGAACCTTCGAAGTGCCCGAATCCTTGTTTGCACCGATCTAAGGCGTGGTACATTTCAGCTAAGATCATGGGGTTGATAGTATAGGTTTGTCCCTCGATGCCTTCCATCAAAGTCCTGGCGACCGTGGCTAGACGAGTGTGGATCCTTCCCCCTTTCATTGAAATATCAACAACCCCAAAAAGTAGACAATGAACACATACCTCGACGATGTGTCCAACCCAAGGAAGTAAAGGCGAGTTCATCATGATGAAGGCGATATGACTTGTTGTGCCCATAACTCTCATAAAGGAATTCAAATGGGACGTATGACTTCTTCAAACAAAGCAACTCATTATTTTTCTTGAAACCTAGCATTTTTAGAAAACCGCAAGGGCTGCGATTCTCTGGCACTAATAATCCTGGACTATCCCATGGAAGCTTAGCGAAGCCTCATATTTCTTCTAGGATAGGAGTCATTTCTATGTCACCAAAGCTCAAGACAACCCTTTTCTCATCCCAAAACATGGTAGCGACCTCGATCAATGCCCTATTTGATCGGATGTCTAGCAAGGACGGCAAATTACCAAGGACCTTTCTCACATGATTCTTGTCGCAAGGCGCGAGATTTTTCCACTAATCAAGTAGCAGAGGTGGGATGTTTTGGACCATGCCGAACCTGGGGACTTCGTGCTTCATTCTCTGCAAGCAAATAAAGTTAGACTTTTTGCCCTCCAGATCCGACCATTTACATAATAACGATCAACATATTGACACATTTTCTCCAAGTAATGCACATAAAATGGTAGTGTCCATTGGGATTGTGGAAATCCCGTCGGACTTTGGACAAGGGTTATCTTAGCGGGCTATTACGTTAACGACGTCATAACCTGTACTTGGTTTAACACGATGCATGTACATTTGATGTTGGTGTAAGGTTTCTAGACTGGTACTTTCAAGCAGACAACTTGAGAGGGAAAGGCACGGGACCTTCGACTGCACCGCCGGTCGACTAGTCTACTGTAAATAAGCCTTTTCGATTTAAAAAAGGGTAATTTTGGAAGAGCACGGACACTCATCAAGCGCCACTATGTTGATAATCGACACAAGTGGAGTATGATGTTGAGAATTCTTTATGCAGAGATAATCACATTGCCAAGTATTTGCATGATAAATACGTAAAAGTAGTAAATACAATATTAAGGTAAGACATGAAAACATAAAAAGAAAGACAAAGAAAGAAGTTAGTTTGTGGAATATATGCAAAAATTATAATAAAGCAAGTATGGTTGTAGGGATGGGAGAGGCATGATATAACATTCTTTAAACAGAATAAAGAGCAGTCATAGCAAATAATAGAGAATGGGAAAGGGATGAGCATCTTATAACAAATTTAAACAAATAAAGGTGGAGAAGGGAAGGGAAGTGCATTTTATAACAAAGAAAAATAATCCACATAAGCCAAGTTTATTATGGTAAGAGCCTAAGTATTTCCCCAGCAGAGTCGCCATGATATCGCGCCCTGTTTTCTCGCGAAAGCAGGTTTCAACGTTATGAAAACTCTATTGGAGGGGAGATAGAGTGCTAACAGAAGAAAAGTCGCTACCTAACAATTTTTTATATGCATTAGAGCATCTATTATGCAGATAACTTTGTTTGACTAGTCAATGCCACCAAAGATCGGGTAAGGGCTCAAATTACCTCAAAGAGAAGGTGTTAGGCACTCTTCGAGGTCCACAATTGTGGGTCCCGACCGAACTTAAGACTATGTGGATTATAAAGGGATTACGGGTCCAATGAATTTATTATAACACAATGAGAAATGAGGATATCAAGGATATAGCTATAACGGTCTGTATTAGATGACTAAATGTATAACGAAGTTAGGGGGGTCCTATGTTTTTTAGCCTAAAGGATCACCCCGTGCAACATAAATAATACTTCGCAACTCCCTTGATATAGGGAGTTACTCATATTGTTCAGCGGACACAGACTATCATCTCCTGCTATTTGATTACTATGTTAAAGTTTTTTTACCTAAATACGCTCTAATTCAATTCTAAGTTGTATCCTATGCGTGCACTACCCGTCCCATGTCTATGGTCCAGGAGGCACTGAACCTATATTTGGGTGGTTCTAGACCTTACCTAGGCTGCTCAAAATAATAAAACTAGTCGACATACAAAACAAGTTGGACTTCATATAAGGGCAGTCAAGGGCTCAGGTTAGCCTCCACACTTAGGAAATAAATGCACGCAAATAGATTTTTCGCATTAAGCATTAGACAGTTTCAGAATTGACGCAAATTAAAGCCATTAAGCCTTATAGACATGGTTTCTACATGACTATGAATTCCAATATCACATATATTACATTACTACTCTTAGTGAGAAGGAAGTAGACCATTTACGAACATTAGAGTTGTTAACACATGTTTTATAGATACCAGTTTTAGAAAAGTGGCATTGTCCTATATGCATGATTTCTAATAGTGGTGTATCTAAACAATGAAAACAGTTTTGAGAGCCTAGCCTTGACAAGTTGGTCTCATAAACGAAATTAAGCGAGTGACTGTCCTATAGGAAGGATCTCTAGCAATATACAATCGAACTTGATTTTATAACACTTTACCCCAGAAGCATGATATCTAGGTGGAGCAATATGATAACAATAACAGTAGCTAATTGATTGATTAAGGTCCTATGGACATGATTTCTAGGTTAAAATCAGTAAAACATAAGCTAATATAATCCTATAGGCATGGAATCTAATGAATATACTAAAGTTATACAAATCGAAGGAATGTTTATTGACATTTGTTTCCTATAGGCATGCTGTCTAGTAACACATAGCAGTAGTCATAGGAATAAATAAATTAAAAATTGTGCGAGTGTGTGATTCTCCTAATGGCATGATTTCTACTAGTGTACATGGAGATTTAATAACATATATGGCAGGTTGTATAAAATAACAAGTGGATAATACGAATCTTATTGGCATGCTTTTCTACCCTTTCATGCAAACATTAGAGTATACCCATTTCCCTAATTTCACTAACACCCCAATTGTTTATTACAAAATTATTACACACCCAGTAATGAATATAATCACAAAATATTATACAAGCAATAACAGTAGTCCCATAGCATGCCCAAAAGGAAATACCCAGCATTGCCTAGGCCTTCAGCAACTCTTTCATCACACATAGCATACCCAGATTCCAATAGAGGACTATATTCATCAGTATATCTCAGAAACCATATAGGAACTCAAACCACACCAAACAACCATAGATTGACCATATGATCCAGACGTTGAATCACTTAAACAAACCAGTTTGCATATTCAGTTGATAGAATGAGGAAAGAATGGAGTTAGAGATAACTCATGTCTCAGTAGTAAGGAGAGTGGTCAAAGAACCTCTAGTCCTAGTGTGTTAGAGTGCACGAGGTTCTCAAATGGACCCCGAGCAGTGCTCACACTAGGGAGGTCAATAAAGAGAGTCTTAGTGGCCTTGGCTTTCAGCCGGCCAAGAGTGATAGATTCAGAATAATGTAGGTAACAAAAGAGAGTGAGAGAAATGATTAAAGGACATAATCTGAAGAGATATACTCGTATTTTGGAAAAGCAGGCATAGAAAAGTTCTCTAAACACAGAATATACAAGTTAAGAAGGTCAAAAAGACTTAGAGGCAGGTTGCTATCCTAGGTTCAAATACTTAGCAAGAAGTAACACATTGGCAGAAACACATTGAAAGAGTTAGGGAAGAAATAAGTTCCTTGAGATTACAAGATTAGAAATAAAGATGCATAATACCAAACAAATCTCGGTTTAGCACTAACTTAGAAGGTTTAAAGCTCAAGGGTCCAGATTATGCTAAGTGTCCATCACAATATCAAGAGACAGACATATTAACTTACATTATGAATCAAAACAGTATTGAACATGGTAAGGAAACATAAATTAAGACATCTATTCCAAAGGTCCCAAATAATCACCAAGCTACAAAATCATGCAAGCCAAAGACATGCTGAGGAGCACATTAACAAGAGAGCAAGTCATAGCCGATAGTGAAGGTCTTAACATAGATTAGAACACATCACAGATGCAAGTCAGCCCTTACAAGGATTGAGAACAGAGTGGGAAAGCAAGCTCATGTCAAATAGAAAATGTAGACATTCATGTATCAACACATTAGGCTAATATGAACTTAAGGTGGCGTAAATCATTCAGGTGAAGCATATTCAAATAACATATCTCAGAAACAATAGCTTTAGGTAACATTAAATGCTAAAGAGGCTCAAAACAAGTGCAAAATTAACAAGGTTGCACACAGAAGTAGCCTAGAAACACATTAAGCCATGAATTTCATAGGTAAGAATATGCGAATCATAAACACATAAGAACGAAATTACAAAAGCCAAGTGACTTACCAATTAAACAGACAACAAGAAAGAACAAATTTCACAATATTCTTAATATCAACAAAGAGCAAAAACCCAGAATCTTAGTACCTCAAAGTTCTCAAGGGCTTCAAAGGAAACCTGGGTTGTGCTCGCACCAAGAAAAGGTTGAAGAATCGAATCCTGGTGGCCTTAGCTTTCAGCCGGCCAAGAATCAAGGTATAGAACAAGAGATTGAGAGAACAACATAGCTTCAACCTTTAGTGAATTTAAAGGTTAAAGGTCCGTCTCAAAGGGGAATGGGGAGGGGTTTATATATTCGTTAAATCAGGCGAGTAAATAAAGTAAGAAATCAATCAAATATGAACAAACATTGAGAAAAATACATGCAATCATAAAGCAACCAGTAAAGGAAAGAAATCGAAAATCAAACCCTAATTTGGGTTCAACATTTGAGAATCCGTCTACTGGTATGAGTAATTAACGACTCTTCCATGTATATGGACGAGATATTGTCCAGACTCTAGCGATTGAAGTTGAACGGCCCGAATCTGAGAGATATTACTTGCCATATTTAGGCAAGTACTAAGTGATACCATAGTATTGCAGGTAATACTGAGATAACACATAAAAGGCAAGAAAATCATGGAAAGAATCCATGATTGAGACAGACTCAGATAAGATTAAGAGGGCGGCTAAAGTTTATGAGAAGAGGACAAGAGAGGATTTAAGGGAGGCGTTTTAAATAAAATGATAGGGTTTTGGGTGGATTTGGTTAATTAAGAGGGAGAGTGAACGATGGCCGTTGATCTTGAGAGATCAACGGCTAATATTTAAAATGAACGGGGCGGGTCATAAAAACGGGTACCGACCGTGTCTATTAAAGGGTCGTTTGGCTTTGGCTAGGGACTAATGGGCTAAGGATACTGGGCCCATTTTGGTCCGAAAATTAGTTTAAAGCTGGGCTACTATTTAAATACACAAAATTTATCAAAAATAATTTATAAAAGATGCTTAATAAATATATAAAAATATTATTTATGCACTAAAATGATTAAAAATAATAACTTAATATTATAAAAATATAAAAAGACTATTTTGACACATAATATAAATAAAGAGTATTTATGTAATACAAAATTGTGCAAATAGCTTTAAAAATACTAACGTAATTATATAAAATAAAGTAAAAAAATATTTGAAACATGTATTATAGGTGCAAATAATAAATTTAGGTGACTAAGTCATCACAAAATAATTTGAAGGAGTAATTAATAAGTATTAAAGTAATTTAAATGCAAGAAAATTAATTTCAAAGCTATAAAAATCATGAGAACATTATAAAATATTTGTATAAATCTTGTAAATTAAGTAACGACAATTTTGAAAATATATGTACTATTTGGAGAAATATGAGGGAAAAATTGGGTATCAACAAACTCTTCGGCCCCAACTGTCTCGTCGTCGATTTCTACTCTCCGCCTTTTTAGCGGAACCAATTCCTCCTCTCTCGGTGATGATTCGTCTACTATGTGCAGCACAGGCGAAACTAGAGTCTCCACCGATGGGGTCGCCGCCCATCGGCTTGGCCTACGCAGGACCGAGGTCTGAGAGGAAACAATTGTCTGTACAGACTTGCATGCACTCGCAGCAAGTAGTGACCCGGTGGAGGCACCTGGTCAACGAAAAGAGGGGGTATGAGCCTTAACTTTCTTCGAAGCCCTCCGACCTGACAACAAGAGCAAAAGTTAAACTAACCCCGTCATAGAAGAGAAGGAAGAGAAAGAGAAGACGACCTAAAAACTGAAGTAACAAAAGGTCGAAATGAACCACTTACTAGGCGCAGAAGGTTTATGTCCAAATTTCTTGTGGAATGCCGAACATTCACGTATCCCCATCATGTGTGGCAAAATTTGACTCATCCAGTCATGAATGTCGGCGTCCAACGTAGAAGGCTCCTTATAACGACCTGATCAGTCATTTTGAGATTTAGCGCATCGTAGCAGTTTGAAGCCCTGAGTAGCTTCACTTCTGGTATTATGACTTGTACGCATGGTCGAAATTCAATTTCGGGAAGTACAGAGTTGATTTGGAAAGAAAATTCTAATTTCGGAAGCCTTAAGTTGGAGGAATTGACTAAAGTGTGATTTTTTAGTAAACGACCTCAGAATCGAGGTTTGAAGGTTTCAAGAGGTTCGTATGATTATTTTGGACTTGGGCATATGTCCGAATTGGGTTTTGGATGAGCTGGGAGCATTTCAACGCCTATTGTGGAAGTTGGCATTTTGGAAGAATTTTATAAATTTTGGTTGAGGCGTATTTTAATGTTATCGATGTTCATTTGGGATTCCGAGTCTGGGGATAGCTCCATATGGTGATCCTGGTACTGGGAGCGCATCCGAAAGTGGATTTGTAGGTCCATAGGTCATTTGGGGGTCATTTGCTGAAAGTTTGAAATATGAAGGTTTTTGGAAAGTTTCACCGGGAGTGGACTTTTTGGTATCAGGGTCGAATTTCGATTCCGGAAGTTGGAGTAGGTCTATAATATCAAAGGTGACTTGTCAATCAGATGTGATTTGATGGGTTTCGGCATCGAATGTAAAGGTTTAAAGTTCTAAAGTTCATTAATCTTGAATTGAGGTGTGATTCGTGATTACGATGTTGTTTGATGTGATTTGAGGGCTTGAGCAGTTTCATTTTGTGTTTTGGGACATGTTGGTATAATTGGTTAAGGTCCTGAGGGCCTCTAGTGGATTCCAAATGGTTAACGGGTGCAATTTCTAGACTTAAGAATTTCTGAAGCTCAATGCTTCTGGTGTAATCGCACCTGCATGACTATGGCCGCAGTGCGAGATAGCGGGTGCGGCCAATGTTTCGCAGAAGTGAGAATGGACTGGAGATGGGGGAGTCACAGGAGCGGACTGTAGAAGCTCACCTGCGAGTGCGCAGGAGCGAGACAGCTGCCGCTGGTGCGTAAATATGTGCAGATGCGCTAGAGCAGGTCGCACCTGCGATGTCCGCATAAGCGAAAAGACTTCCGCAGGTGTGAGTTCCTTGCTGGGCAATGAGGACCGCATGAGCGGAATTTGGACCTCACCTGCGGAGCCGCAGAAGCGGTCAGGTCACCGCAGGTGTGGTGAGCGCTGGGCAGTGCGTCCTCTTTAAATCGGGGGTTTGGCTTATTTTCACTTCGCTTCACTTCTTCCATGGGAGCCAATTTTGGAGTGTCATTTTCATCATCAATCATGAGGTAAGTTATTTGTACTAGATGTGGGTTATATAAAAGTATTATACATGAATTTAGGCATGAAAATTGGTAGAAATTGTGAGATTTTGAAAGAAACTTAGAATTGGTATTTTTGGATTTTGACCACGAATTTGGATATGTAATTGGAAATAAATTACATATTTGAGTTAGTAATGTTATGGGTAATGCTTATTTTCGAAACTTTTTGGAATCCGGGCATGTGGGCTCGAGGGGCGCTTTATCAATTTTCGAGTGGAGTAGGGAATTTGTCTAAATTGATTTGTTATGAGTATTAGGGTATATTTTTATTGGTTTGCACATTGTTTGACTAGTTTTGGAGTAACAAGCATCGGTTTGAGGTGTTAGAGGGCTTTGGAGCCGGTTATGGAACTTCGGAGCAAAGTAAGTCTCTTGTCTAATCCTGTGAGGGGGAAATTACCTCTAGGTGTTGTATATTGATGTGTGCTACTTGTTGTGAGGGCTACGTACGCGAGGTGACGAGAGACCATATGTAGCTACATTAATGTTATTGTCTGGGTAGGCTTAGGTTCACATCACGCAATAGATGTACTATTTGAGCAGTATCGCGCCTATTAAATTCCTCTATATTACATTACTACTTGAGACTAGACTTGCTTTTGTAGAGACTTCGCGAGTTCATGATTAGTCACCGAATAAATTTACTCCTCTTACGGCATGTTTTCATGATATATATGTATCATTGAAAGGTTTTTGTTAAAGAAATTACAACTCACACTTTTATTCGTGAGTGGGGGAAATGACCCGTCAAAGCTTCTTATTCTAATGGATCGGGCCATTCGCTTCAGCAGGATTATGTATTTCACATCTTATGGGATCGGGTCGTTCCCCTCGGCAGTGCACAATTTAAATATTTATGTTGGATCGGGCCATACGCCTCGGCATTTCCTATAACCTTTCCTAATTTAATCGTGCGTAAAATTTAGCAAGAAGTCAGTGTATCTGTTAGTTTTCCTGATTTGAGTTATGACAATCTATTTGATGAGATCCACTATATCTATATATATATGCGCTGGTTAAGGAGAGAAATTCTAATGGAGAGCTTGAGTTCATTGTATAGAGGGGGATCTGTACCACGTGATTTATACTTGTGTATTTCATTTATTTACTCTGACTCATATTTATTTACCTCTTTACTATACCTAATGTTATTGGACAACTAGTGAGTGTCGATGTCGACCCTCGTCACTACTCCTCCTGGGATAGGCTAGATACGTACTTGGTACACGTTGATTTACGTACTCATTCTACACTTGATGCACATTTTGTGTAGGTACATATATGTCTAGTGACCTTGTGAGAGCAGAGGCGTGTATGCATGCAGGGAGTTAGGTGAGCTGCATTCTACATTACGGCCCATAGCCGGCAGAGTCTTCTTCAGAGTATTTATATTTTTCCTGTCCAATTTGTATACCGGACACATGCTGTATTTTATATTTGATATTCCTAGTTGATACTCATGCACTTGTGACACCAGGTTTTGGGGTGATTATGGGTTGTTCTGTATTGAATTTGTTACAAATATCATTATTTTCTCTGTATATTCTATCTTTTACTATTTAATTGAAGGAAATATGATTTCAAAAATATTAAAATTACAATCAAATTAAGTATTTATTTTTGGCTTGCCTGACAGCGGTGTCCGCGACATCACGACCTTTAATGAATTTTGGGTCGTGACACTCCTTCTCGGCCGCACAAAAGAGGAAGGAGAGCGATTAAGTCACCGGTGAGGTTGGCAAATCAAGCAATCAGTTAGCAGAAACACTTACGGGCGATGTTCCACGTTTCAGGGAATCCGCTGGGGTTTGCACCACGTGCTCGGTCTTAATATAGAAGAAGTTAAACCAAAACTGACGATTGGCCTTATCATCCATATTCACCACCAATCCCTTGTTCCCTCGGTGGCGAAGGTGTAGCATCATACCGCTGTGAAATCTTGGCACGAAGAGATGCAGCAAATTACATATGGAAATCTCGCGGTTGGCCAACTCCGGGTACTTTATCATCATGAGGAAAAAATTGTAAATATAGGGGGAGAGTTGAACCGGACAGATGCCGTAGTAGCGGCAGATTTCCTCCGCCAACGGCGGAAGAGAAAGAGAATAACCCACTTGCAACAGGTACGCGTAGAATACGTACTACCCATGACGATGAACATGATTTATGTCACGGCCAGTTGGGACCAGGTCGATGTGGGTCGGAATGTTGTATTTGGCCCTAAAATTAGCGAGGTCGGCTGCATCCATTTCAGACTCTACAGGTTCAAGCTCATCCACAGCTGACTTCGAGAAGTCCGACCTAGCTTTATTACGAGGAATGGTTTCATCCACGATGGGAAAGCTCTCGTCCTCAGCAGCGACAACAACATCGTAATCGTGAGAGGGCATTCTCAGTGCTAGTGGGGTTGGTTCAGGAGCCTCACTAGAGGCAAGAGATACGTTAACCATTTTTGGTTGATTGTAAATACAGAAGACACAAACTCGAAAGAGGCGGAAATAACAAGAATCACTCAAACCAGAAAGGAGAATAGGAGTGCGAAAATAGAAGCAACTAGAGCAAGAACACAGGAAGAAGAAGAAGAAGAGAGAAAAAGATGCAGATTCAAAAGCTGGAAAATATAAAGGTTTGTTAAAAGGGTTCCCCATCCTTATTTATAGAGAACACGGACGCTCAGATCGAGAAAATCAACCGTCAGATGTACAAAGATCGAATCAACAGGGGCACGGGAAGCGATGCAACACATCGAGAAGATGCATAATAATGACGCATGAGGCCGTGACGTCATTCTAAACCAACGTCACGATTAAGTGTGGTCCTCAAAATGCCAGATCGTCATCTCAGTTGCGATCCTTGCTAGTCAACCTCCCCGTCCGAATTTCTCAAGCATGACTAATGAAGTCCGCTCACCGAGGCCGACCAAAAGACAACTTCGATAAGCGGAGGAACTAACTGTATGGGTTTAAATTAGAGCGAGGAAATTTGGCACGTGGAGATGATCATTATTAGTGATTTGCAAATAAAATGGTTAGTTTGGCAGAGGTCGACCAGTGATCAACAGAAGGAGTCGCCAAGTGGTCCATCACGGCTGAGGACGGGCAACATAAATAGAAGTAACGACTAATTTTGTATTGGGATCTTCAGAGGGAATATTCTATTGAATATTCTCTGTGTTTGTACTTTTTAAGGTTCTTTGGGAATATCTCGTATAAATAGTACGAGAGACAAGGAAAAAGGCATGTAATATTCTATAATGATAATAACTCTTTTTAAAAGCAAGCTCTCTAGATAAATACAAAGAATAACTTTCTGAAGAGATTCGACCTTTTTGGATTATCTATAATCATTTTCACCGGATCCGAGAAAGTGTATAATATTCTCTTATATTCTTGCCATTCATCACTGTCAGAGGAAGGAATCATTCATCTCATTGAATATTGGGTGAATCTTTCTCCTTATTTACATTTAGTGTCATTTATTACTATTTAATATTTAATATCACTTGCATATTATTACATTCGACGTATTTATTGCTGGCATATTATATTCGTCTCTCCACTGCTCATTTCTTCATACTTTTAACTTAAGATTTGTAGTTATTAGCTTTAACTAGGATTAACTCCCTTTAATAACTGATTGATTACTTTAACCAAAGATTATTATTTTTTGGTCAAACAATATGTATAGCAAATCAATTAATGCATAATATATAACGACAGTCTCAGTGTATTCTTACAGGTGAAGTCTGGGAAGGAGAGTATAAACGCATACCATCCTATTTTATGGTCGTGGAGAGGCTGTTTCGGATATAAACCATCTACTCAAAAAAAACTATTAATTAGTGCGTAATATATGGAAATTAAATTGTTCAAACGTTAACTGGTCTAAGTTTTGACGTGATTTATGTATCAATAGTTCCCGAAGAAGTTAACGTCTAAGGTTGAATAGTTCATCTTAAAATTATAATCCATTGTAGAAAATAAATCGATTACAGGAAAGTGATAGATTTAAAACGAAAATTAAGAGATTAGTAATAACTTGTGAAAAATGTTGGGCTCATAATTTAACCTTCTGAACGAGTAGAAATGGCGTGAGATAGCCATTTTTTAACATGGTATTTAGTTTTTATTCAGTATTTTTAATGCTGAGCAAAACTAGTCACTACTCTATTAAAATTAATACGAAAAGACTTTTTACTCTTTCTTCATGAGTAATGTGTAAATATTAAGGACATGATGTACTTAACATTTACACTGCACACATGAAGATAAGGACGTTGTGTCCTTAACATTTACACTGCACATATGAAGTTAAGGACATAATGTCCTAATGTTTGAAAACGAAAGGTGCAAATACAGGACATTTTGTCCTTAATATTTACACAACATTTATGAAGTTAAGGACACCATGTCCTTAATATTTACACAATACTCATAAAGTTAAGGACAATATGTCCTTAATATTTACACTGCACACAGGAAGTTAAGGACACCATGTCCTTAATATTTACACTGCACATATGAAGTTAAGGACATGATGTCTTAAAGTTTAACAACGGAAGGTGAAAATACATGACGCTTTGTCCTTAATATCTACACAACATTCATGAAGTTAAGGTTACCATGTCCTTAATATTTACAGAGCACCTAATCTAGCACAAGGTTATTTTTATCCGAGCGGGTAATAATTTATTAAGAACTAGCTAAAGAGTAAATATATTTTAAATAGTGATTAAAGAGTAAAGATATCTCTAATTAATCGCTAGTTGTGCACTTCTCCCAATGAGGAAAGAAGCCCATTCCAGTTGAGACTCCAATACGTGAAAAATAGCATTGGTAATCGATAGGCATTTCTGAGCCCAGTAAAATAAGTATTACGATTTGGTTTAGGAGCCCAAAATTCATGATAATCAAGCCACGAGCCTCAGGGGTGGAGGCACAATCCGGCCAACAACTCAAACAGTATTGTTTGATGATTTGAATTCATATAAATATTAAATGTAGAACCTAGTCACTAACACTTGAAGTCATGGCCCTAAAATTCAGAATCCATAAGGTTAAAACCTCGACTCTGCCTCTGTCGAGCCTAACCAGTTAGAAGCTATAGTTTCCTCCTCGAAGAATTAACTTAAATAGTCATCCACTTAATGTGATGACCCAAAAGGTCATCCTGTATTTTTCTAGCTAATTCTATATTCTGAGATTGTGAAAACCTCCTTCTATCTTACCTCGATTTGCGTGTGCAACCCGAACATGTAGCCGGGAAGCCTTTATGTGAAAACTAATAAAAATGATAATTTTGTATTAGATATTTGAATAAAATTGACTTCGGTCAACGTTTTTTATAAACGGACCCGGACCCGTGATTTGATGGTCCCGGAGGGTCCGTAGGAAAATATGGGACTTGGTCGTATGCCCGAAATTGAATTCCGAGATCCCCAAGTACGAGAAATGAATTTTTAAAGAAAATTGTTTTTTGAAAAAATATAAAGGTTTTTGAAAATGAAATTTGATGTGAAACCTGTGGTATCGGGCTCGTATCTTAGTTCCGGAGCTTGGTACAAGTTCATTATGATTTATATGTGTTATCTGTGAAGTTTGGTATGAAACGGACTTCATTTGGCGTGATTCAGACCATAAATTCACAATTTTGATGTTTAAAGAAGTTTTGAGGAATTTTATTGATTTTTGGGTTTGATTCATCGTTTTAGTGTGTTTTATGTGGTTTGAAACCTCGGGCGAGTCCGTGTTAGGTTATAAGACTTGTTCGTGCATTTAGACGGGGTCCCGGGGGCCTCGAGTGTGTTTCGGATAGGTTTCGGATCGATTTTCCTCATTTTTCCACTACTGATACTACCTTCTGGTTTGCTTCAATGCGATCACATAGAAGGATCCGCAATCGCATAAAGTGTCTGACTCCCCCAGTAATTTCCTTCACTGCGATCGCAATAGTTGGTTCGCGATCACAGAAGCCAACTTACTCCTTATACGCGATCGCATAAGCTATTCTGCGATCGCGTAGAGCATTTTACGCCAGCTTCATTTTCCTTCTACGCGATCGCGCCTCCATCCCCGTGATCGGGATTAACAAAATACCTGGGCAGAATATAAGTTTGCAAAATCGGGAGTTTCACCATTTTAAACATATTGACTTCTAGAACTCGGTTTTGAGCGATTCCTTGAGGGTTTTTCACACAAATCGAATGGGTAAGTGTTATTCCACTAGAATTAATTATATTTCATGAATTAGTTCTTGTTTTCATCATTTAATTTGTGTTTTGGGTTAAGGGGATTGTGGGCTTTGAAAGAAAGTTTATAAAACGAAAAATCATGATTTGAAAGACCAAATTTTATCGGAATTGGATAAATTTAGTATGGGTGAACTTGTATCGGAATGGGTAACCGGAATTTGTAAAATTTATCAGGTTCCAAGGTTCGGGATTTCGGGTCGATTTTTATGATTTTGTAAATACTGAGACTTTATTATTAGGAATTGTTCCTTATATGTTTTATGTATATTTTGAAGTTGTTTTAGTTGATTGTAAGCCGTCCGGAGGTCTTTCTGCCCGAGAAGTCTATTATGAGTACCGACTTGTCGTCTTTGAGGTAAGTATCTTGCCTAACCTTGTGTGGGGGAACTACCCCTTAGGATTGAGTCTTCCTTGTTTATTGTAGTCCGAGTATGCGAGGTGACGAGTGTGTACTCGTACTTATTTGTAATTAGATTGCCCTATTAGGATTCGTAGATTCTTAAATTACCTGTGTATGATTTGTAATTATTACACTTAAATCCTTGGTTGTTAATTTCATTCCTTCCTGTTTAAATTAGAATTACTTGTTCTTGGATTCTTCGTTGGCTATTTGACTTTACTTGACTTAACTGAATATTCTAATTCTCTTATAATCATGCTATATTTTCTTCCTAGCTTGCCTAGTTGACTATAATTAGTGTCATATAGCCTTATAGTGGACTAGCCGTAGTTGGAACATTTATTCTTTGGAGTCAAGCATGCCCGTGAGTCTTACATTGTGATTTATATGACTATTCCCTTAAGTGCCACTTAGGTCTAATTGTTAGACATTTATGTTATTGGTATTTACTTGATGTTGCCTATTATTGGGCCTTTTGTTTTAAGCTGAGTGTTATTCTGTGAAGTAAACGGTTTAGGTGAGATTTGTTATAGCTTTTTCCCTTGCCGGGATGTTATGGTTTCTTTTACTGTCTACGCTATTAATGATAAGGTTTGTATTATTGACTCCCTTGCCGGGATGTGATGGTTCCTATTGTTGTATATGCTGTGAATGATACCGTTTGTACTGTTGACTTCCTTGTCGGGATGTTGTGATTTCTATTACTGGTTATGCTGTTAATGATATTGTTGGTATTGTTGACTCTCTTGCCGGGATGTGGTGATTTATGAGTCATATTGTTGGTTTTTCCTCGCCAAACTGTTGTTCTTGATATTGTTTGGGTGAGGAAGAGTGTAAAGCACGAAGGATAATGACGTGCCATGTTTGTGATATTTAGCACGAGGGAACATTTCGTGCCATGTTTATGATATTTAGGACGAAGGAACATTCCGTGCGATGGTTATGTTATTTAGCACGAGGGAACATTCCGTTCCATGTTTATGATATTTAGCACGAGGGAACATTCAGTGTCATGTTTATGCTATTTAGCACGAGGGGACATTCCGTGTCATGTTTATGTTATTTAGCACGAGGGTAAATTTCGTGCAATGTTATGTTATGTTAGCACGAGGGGACATTCTGTACCATGTTATGTTATGTTAGCACGAGAGGACATTCCGTGCCATGTTATGTTATGTTATGTTAGCACGAGGGGACATTATGTGCCATGTTATGCTATGTTAACACGAAGGGACATTCTGTGTCGTATTTATGCATTATTATTTCCATCATTCTTGTTTGCCATTTACTGTATTTATTGGCAAGATTTGATATTCCTCATGTACTGCCTGGAAATTTTGGAGTGACGAACTGAGTCCAGGTGGATAAATCTTGAGGAGATTTTTATCAAGGGATTTTATTGAAAAGTATTATTGAAAAAGCAATGGTTTTGAAATTATTATATTTGAATGACTTTTACATCGAATGTATATTTGAAAAGCACTAGTTTTGCCTAAAATGATATTTGGAAGTCATTTATTGGGAAAGCCTCTTTGGAAAGCTTCTTAGTTTGAAAGAAACTACGTTTTACGTAATTCTCTCTATTAATTATACTTATATCTACTTTTGGAGAAAGTATGTTTTCAAAGTAAACTCTTCCATACTAAAATGATTTTTGTTTGCAAAAGTTTTTCATATGAACTGGTGTATAAAGATTTCTACCGGTTATGGATTTTAATGGTTAAGGCCCGATGTGAACAAACTGACGTGGAGTTGAGTTATCGGTGTCCTCTATTGTATTGTGTTTCCTTTCGATTCGGCTTGTTTTGCTGTCCATCTTTTTGTTTTTTTTTGTTGCTGTTTCGTGAATCATTTCTGTAATTTCCTTCCGCTTTATATTGTCATTGTGGTGGATTATCCTGAGAAGTCTTAGATAGATATAACGCTCGGTCATTTCTATATTCATGTTATTTATTTTGTAGACCAGTGGTGTCTTGACTAGTCCTCATGACTACTCCACCGAGGTTAGTCTTGATACTTACTAGGCACCGCTGTGGTGTGATCATACTACACTTCTGCACATTTTTGTGTGCATATCTAGGTATATATTGTAGTAGTTGTGTGGATGATTGCCGAGGAGACTCAAGGTAACCTACTGCTGCATTCACAGGCGTCAGAGTGACCTTCTTGTATTTATTATTCATACACTGTTGTATCTACTTCCAAACTGTTGTACTTAGAAGTTGTTGAAGATTCGTAGAGCTTATGATTTGTACTACCGGTTTTGGGAAAGTTTGTACATTCTGTTGAGATTTTATATCGAGACTACTAGCCTTCTTTTATTATTGTTGTTATTCAGTAACTGTTAGGCTTACCTAGTCCCTAAGATTAGGTGCCATCACGATACCCAATGGAGGGAAATTTGGGTCATGACAAGTTGTATCAGAACTCTAGGTTTATAGGTGCTACGAGTGATATGCGAGTTTAGTAGAGTCTTGCAGATCAGTACAGAGACGTCTGTACTTATCTTCGAGAGGCTACGGAACTATTAGGACAATTTAACTTCCTTCATTCCTATCGTGCGAGTTTATTGATCTTGAAGTTTGAAGTTATCATTCCATTCTCTCACCGATGGTAAGGACACGAACGGCGGTTCCTGATGATGTTACCCCGAAGCAAGTGTCACAAGGGTCATAGGCAGGGGTCAACGAGGAGCACATGTCGTAGTTAAGATGCCTGCCAGAGCATCTATTGAGGAGTCGCCAGTAGTTCTAGTTGTGGGACAGGTACTAGGGGGTGCTTGTCGCTACCCCGGACTTCAGGAGACCTGAGTGCAGTTTTGAGTATAAGTGGTACGTTGACTGGGCAGGGTTGATTCTAGTGCACCAGTTCCTTCACAAATCAGGGGAGGAGTTCAAATTCCCATCGTCTACACTCCAGGGTAGCGAGATCATATTGGTCAGGTTCCAGTTGTTATGACAGCACGACATATGGTTTCAGTTCATCCATGGTCAGGGTAGCAGCATTGGAGGAAGAATACCTTGGAATTGAGGGGTACTGGAAGTACCACTCTTCTATCTGTCAGTGGATTGGCGGCAAATAATGCCCAGTGTTTCTTTGAGGAAAGTTACTATGTCCTTTGTACTTCAGGTATTGTGGAGACCAGCGGGATTGCTTTTGTCACGTCTCAGTTCAGAATAGTGGGTTGATCAGTGGTGGCGGCATATGAGTGGGGGTGACCTGGCCGAGTTAGCTTCACTAGCATGAACTCAATCTTTCAAAGATGCTTTGAGGGAGGTTGCACCTCAGTTCCTTCGGGATGTACGGCGCACGGAGTTTGAGCAGTTGAGTCAGGGAACGGTGTCACTATTGGAGCATGTCGTTAGATTCAGTGAGTGGGCCAAACATGCACTTCTCTTGGTTGCTTCAGTTAGGAGATGAGTCCGTAGAGTCATTTGGGAGATTCATGAATGATAATTCGGTTTAACGGGACTCGAGAGTTAGAGTAGGATGCCTCGTTTCAGCAGGTAGTAGGGATCGCTCGCCGGTTAGAGCGCAGTTGGAACCGGGAGCGAGAGGACAGACGAGATCATGGAGAGATTTCAGGGAGGCAATGAGGCCTCGTAGATCAGAGGAATCTACTGGTCCGTATTATGGAGGCAAGGCACGACACGGTAGAAGTTTTGTGGGTCAACCAGTTCAGTTTGCATTACGAGCTTCGCATGGGATTTCAGGTACTCATGGGTTTCAGAGGATTCGTATGGTGTGTTTTTCCACAGCCATGTCAGCAGCGAGATTGTTTTCAGTGTGGAGATGTTAGCCACAGGGTGAGAGATTGTCCCAGGATTCACATAGGTGTGTGGTAGCAGGGTATTCAAGTGAGTAGGGGGTGCCTAAGAGGGGGAGGCCCTACCCGTTGATGTGTTGCATATAGTAGGCCGGAGGCCGATGTGCCAAATATTATCACATGTATGTTTTGATGTGTTACAGATGGGCATCAATTGTATTTCATTATAGTTCTTCTGGTCGGGAAGAGTTCCCTTACTTGTTGTTTTATTTATGAGTGAGTTCCATGTTTTGCACTCCATTTTGTGTTTGCTCCTGTAGGGAGATTTTATGAGTAGTAGCCCGTGTCTATCGTTGTTTATTTCATTCTTGATAGTGGTGAGACTGGAAGCGAGTCCTTGTTGTTCTTCGTGGTAAGCTTTATGTGATATTCCTGAGTATTTTGGTTACGAGTTGTGATTTGATATTCCACCGAGATGTGAGATCAAATAGCGTTATGATTTTATCAGCTGAGATGAATTAGCGGAGGAATTTCAATTGGTATTTTTCGGTATGTGATTCAGAGTTGAGGGCGAGGTCCTCGTGACATTTGGGATTCGATATGTTTGGACCGGGCTGAGTACCGCGGTGGAATTTTATCAGGATGGAATCCTTGAGATTTGTTCATATGCTTTGCTTCTTCCTTGTTATATTTCTTTTGGTAAGTCGGTATTGATAAAGAGTTGTCCCTATGGGCTTGTTTGATAGTTCCTTTATATGTTTCCCTTTTCATATTCAGTCATTTCGTTATGTGTTTTCTTTAGTTTAGTTTACGGGATGTGTGCGCGGTGGTGTCAGTCGTGGCTGGTGACTCGGGTGTTTAATAATGAAGACTTCGTGTTCATTGCATCATTATCAGTGTATGGGGTTTGGGAACAGAGTTCTTTCAGATGTGGGGCTAATTGCCAATGTCGAGTTTATTTCGGGCAGCTATTGTGATCAAAAGTGTTATTTGAGCCTAGGTGTGATGTACTATGTTGTGTGGTCGTGCCTTGTGGGTGTAGTCATGAGTTGATGTAGCTGATTGAGGCTAATGTCGGATATGGATTTAGAATCGGGTCTTTTGTAAATGAGTAGAGGGTGAGAAGTAGAGGTATGAGGCTTATCAGTGGTGATGTGAAGGCTATATTGCAGTTGTGATTGTTTCATCAGGCTTTCGTGGGTTGGGTGACGTGGGATCACCCGCGGGTATGTGTTAGAAGTGTACAATTAGTGATTGGATAAGTTCAAGGTAAATCCTGGCATGTTCGAGGACGAACGTTTGTTTAAGAGGGGGAGGATGTGATGACCCAAAAGGTCATCCCGTATTTTTCTAGCTAATTCTATGTTCCGAGGTTGTGAAAACCTCCTTCTATCTCACCTCAATTTACGTGCGCAGCCCGGGCGTGTAACCGGGAAGACTTTATGTGAAAAACTGATAAAATGATAATTTTGTATTATAAATTTGAATAAAATTGACTTTGGTCAACGTTTTTGGTAAACGGACGCGGACCCGGACCCGTGATTTGACAGCCCCGGAGGGTCCGTAGAAAATTATGGTACTTGGGCATATATCCGGAATCGAATTCTGAGGTCCCAAGTACGAGAAATGAATTTTTAAAGAAAATTGTTTTCTGAAAAAATATAAAGGTTTTTTAAAATGAAATTTGATGTGAAACGTGTGGTATCGGGCTCATATCTTAGTTCCGGAGCCTTGTACAGGTTCGATATGATTTATTTGTGTTATCTGTGAAGTTTGGTATGAAACGAACTTCGTTTGGCGTGATTCGGACCTTAAACGTAAAAATTAGATGTTTAAAGAAGTTTTGAGGAATTTCATTAATTTTTGGGTTTGATTCATCGTTTTAGTGTGTTTTATGTGGTTTGAAACCTCGGGCGAGTCCGTGTTAGGTTATAAAACTTGTTCGTGCATTTAGACGGGGTCCCGAAGGGCCTCGGGTGTGTTTCGCATAGGTTTCAGATCGATTTTCTTTATTTTTCCACTATTGATGTTACCTTCTGGTTTCCTTCTATGCGATCGCATAGAGTGTCTGACTGCCCAGTAATTTCCTTCATTGCGATCGTAATAGTTGTTCCGCGATCGCAGAAGCCAACTTACTCCTTATACGCGATCGCATAAGCCATTCCGCGATCGCATAGAGCATTTTAAGCCAGCTTCATTTTCCTTCTACGCGATCGCGCCTCGATCCCCACGGTCGCGATTAACAAAACACCTGGGCAGAAATATAAGTTTGCAAAATCGGGAGTTTCACCATTTTAAACATATTTTGACTTCTAGAACTCTATTTTGGGCGATTCCTTGAGGGTTTTTCACACAAATCGAATGGGTAAGTGTTCTTCCACTAGAACTAATTATAATTCATGAATTAGTTCTTGTTTTCATCATTTAATTTGTGTTTTGGGTTGAGAGGATTGTGGGCTTTGAAAGAAAATTTCTAAAATGAAAAATCATGATTTGAAAAGCAAATTTTATCGGAATTGGAAAAATATAGTATGGGTGAACTCGTATAGGAATGGGTAATCGGAATTTGTAAAATTTGTCGGGTTCCGAGGTGCGGGCCTGGGGATCGATTTTTATGATTTTGTAAAGACTGAGACTTTATTATTGGGAATCGTTCCTTATAGGTTTTATGTGTATTTTGAAGTTGTTTTAGTTGATTGTAAGTCGTGCGGAGGTCTTTCCGCCCGAGAAGTCTATTTTGAGTACTGGGTTATCGTCTTTGAGGTAAGTATCTTGCCTAACCTTGTGTGGGGGAACTACCCCTTGGGATTGAGTCTTCCTTGTTGATTGTAGTACGAGTATGAGAGGTGGCGAGTGTGTACTCGTACTTATTTGCAATTAGATTTCCCTTTTAGGATTCGTAGATTCTTATATTACCTGTGTATGATTTGTAATTATTACACTTGAATCCTTGGTTGTTGATTTCATTCCTTCCTGTTTAAATTAGAATTACTTGTTCTTGGATTATTCGTTCTCTCTTTGACTTTACTTGACTTAACTAAATATTCTAATTCTCTTATCATCATGCTATATTTTCTTCCTAGCTTGCCTAATTGACTATAATTAGTATCATCTAGCCTTATAGTGGACTAGCCGTAGTTAGAACATTTATTCATTGGAGTCAAGCATGCCCGTGATTCTTACATTGTGATTTATATGACTATTCCCTTAAGTGCCACTTAGGTCTAATTGTTAGACATTTATGTTATTAGTATTTCCTTGATGTTGCCTATTATTGGGATTTTATTTTAAGTCGAGTACTATTCCGTGAAGTAAACTGTTTAGGTGAGATTGGTTATAGCTATTTCCCTTGCCGAGATGTTATGGTTTCTGTTACTGTCTATGTTGTTAATGATATGGTTTGTATCGTTGACTCCCTTGCTGGGATGTGATGGTTCCTATTGCTGTTTATGATATAAATGATATCATTTGTATTGTTGACTTCCTTGCCGAGATGTTTTTGTTTCTATTACTGGTTATGCTGTTAATGATATTGTTGGTATTGTTGACTTCCTTGCCGGGATGTGGTGATTTATAGGTCATATTTTTTGTTTTTCCTTGCCAAACTGTTGTTCTTGATATTGTTTGGGTGAGGAAGAGTGTAAAGCACGAAAGATAATGTCGTGCCATGTTCGTGATATTTAGCAGAAGGGAACATTATGTGCCACGTTTATGATATTTAGCACGAGGGAACATTTCGTGCCATGTTTATGTTATTTAGCACGAGGGAACATTCCGCTCCATGTTTATGTTATTTAACACGAGGGAACATTCCGTGCCATGTTTATGATATTTAGCACTAGGGAACATTCCGTACCATGTATATGTTATTTAGCACGAGGGGACATTCTATACCATTTTTATGTTATTTAGCACGAGGGTAAATTTCGTGCCATGTTATGTTGCGTTAGCACGAGGGGACATTCTGTGCCATGTTATGTTATGTTAGCACGAGGGGACATTCTGTTCCATGTTATGTCATGTTAGCACGAGGGGACATTCCGCGCCATGTTATGTTGTGTTAGCACGAAGGGACATTCCGTGCCGTATTTATGAATTATTATTTCTGTCATTCTTGTTTGCCATTTACTGTATTTATTGGCAAGATTTGATATTCCTCCTGTACTGCATGAAAATTTCTGAGTGACGGACTGTGTCCCGATGGATAAATCTTGAGGAGATTTTCCTCAAGGGATTTTATTGAAAAGTATTATTGAATAAGAAATGGTTTTGAAATGATTATATTTGAATGACTTTTACATCGAAGGTATATTTGAAAAGCACTAGTTTTGCCTAAAATGATATTTGGAAGTCATTTATTGGGAAAGCCTCTTTGGAAATCTTCGTAGTTTGAAAGAAACTATATTTTACGTAAATCTCTCTTTAGAATCGGGTCTTTTGTAAATGAGTAGAGGGTGAGAAGTATAGGTATGAGGATTATCAGTGGTGATGTGAAGGCTATATTGCAGTTGTGATTGTTTCATCAGGCTTTCATGGGTTGGGGTGATGTGGGATCACCCGCGGGTATGTGTTAGAAGTGTACAATCAGTGATTTGATAGTTCAAGGTGAATCCTGGCACGTTCGAGGACAAACGTTTGTTTAAGAGGGGGAGGATGTGATGACCCAAAAGGTCTTCCCGTATTTTTCTAGCTAATTCTATATTCCGAGGTTGTGAAAACCTTCTTCTATCTCACCTCAATTTGCGTGCACAGCCCGTGCGTGTAGCCGGGAAGACTTTATGTGAAAAACTGATAAAAATAATAATTTTGTATTAGAAATTTGAGTAACATTGACTTCGGTCAACGTTTTTGGTAAACGGACCCGTGATTTGACGGTCCCGAAGGGTCCGTAGGAAAATATGGGACTTGAGCGTATGTCCGGAATCGAATTTCGAGGTCCCAAGTACGAGAAATAAATTTTTAATGAAAATTATTTTCTGAAAAAATATAAAGGTTTTCAAAAATGAATTTGATGTGTCGTGTGGTATCGGGCTCGTATCTTAGTTCCGGAGCCTGGTATAGGCTCGATATGATTTATTTATGTTATCTATGAAGTTTGGTATGAAACGAACTTCGTTTGGCGTGATTCGGACCTTACATGCAAAAATTCGATGTATAAAGAAGTTTTGAGTAATTTCATTGATTTTTGGGTTTGATTCATCGTTTTAGTGTGTTTTATGTGGTTTGAAACCTCAGGCGAGTCCGTGTTACGTTATAAGACTTGTTCGTGCATTTAGACGGGGTCCCGAAGGGCCTCGGGTGTGTTTCGCATAGGTTTCAGATCGATTTTCTTTATTTTTTCACTATTGATGTTACCTTCTAGTTTCCTTCTATGCGATCGCATAGAAGGATCTGCGATCGCATAGAGTGTCTGACTCGCTCAGTAATTTCCTTCACTGCGATCGCAATAGTTGGTCCGCGATCGCAGAAGCCAACTTACTCCTTATACGCGATCGCATAAGCTATTCCGCGATCGCGTAGAGCATTTTAAGCCAGCTTCATTTTCCTTCTACACGATCGCACCTCGATCCCCGCGATCGCGATTAACAAAACACCTGGGCAAAATATATTTTTGCAAAATCGGGAGTTTCACCATTTTAAATATATTTTGACTTCTAGAACTCGGTTTTGGGTGATTCCTTTAGGGTTTTTCACACAAATCGAATGGGTAAGTGTTCTTTCACTAGAATTAAATATATTTCATGAATTAGTTCTTGTTTTAATCATTTAATTTGTGTTTTGGGTTGAAGGGATTGTGGGTTATGAAAAAAAAATTCTAAAATGAAAAATCATGATTTGAAAGAACAAATGTTATCGGAATTGATAAATTTAGTATGGGTGAACTCGTATCGGAATGGGTAATCGGAATTTGTAAAATTTTTTAGGTTCTGAACTACGGGCCTGGGGGTCGACTTTGGGTCGATTTTTATGATTTTGTAAAGACTGAGACTTTATTATTAGGAATCGTTCCTTATACGTTTTATGTGTATTTTGAAGTTGTTTTAGTTGATTGTAAGCCGTTCGGAGGTCTTTCCACCCGAGAAGTCTATTTTGAGTACCGGCTTGTCGTTTGAAGTAAGTATCTTGCCTAACCTTGTGTGGGAGAACTACCTCTTAGGATTGAGTCTTCCTTGTTGATTGTAGTCCGAGTATGCGAGGTGTCTAGTGTGTACTCGTACTTATTTGCAATTAGATTGCCCTTTTAGGATTTGTAGATTCTTATATTACCTGTGGTTTCTGTTACTGATTATGCTGTTAATGATATTGTTGGTATTGTTGACTCCCTTGCCGGGATGTTGTGATTTATGGGTCATATTGTTGGTTTTTCCTTGCCAAACTGTTTTTCTTGATATTGTTTAGGTGAGGAAGAGTGTAAAGCACGAAGGATAATGCCGTGCCATGTTTGTGATATTTAGCAGGAGGGAACATTTCGTGCCATGTTTATGATATTTAGCACGAGGGAACATTCCGTGCCATGTTTATGTTATTTAGCACGAGGGAACATTCTGTGTCATGTTTATGTTATTTAACACGAGGGAACATTCCGTGCCATGTTTATGATATTTAGCACGAGGGAACATTCCGTGCCATGTTTATGTTATTTAGCACGAGGGGACATTCTGTGCCATGTTTATGTTATTTAGCACGAGGAAAACTTCCGTGCCATGTTATGTTATGTTAGCACGAGGGGACATTACGTTCCATGTTATGTTATGTTAGCACGAGGGGACATTCCGTGCCATGTTATGTTATGTTAGCACGAGGGGACATTCCGTGCCATGTTATGTTATGTTAGCACGAAGGGACATTCCGTTCCGTATTTATGCATTATTATTTCCGTCATTCTTGTTTGCTATTTACTGTAATTATTGGCAAGATTTGATATTCCTCCTGTACTGCATAGAAGTTTCTGAGTGACGGACTGAGTCCCGGTGGATAAATCTTGAGGAGATTTTTGTCAAGGGATTTTATTGAAAAGTATTATTGAAAAAGTAATGGTTTTGAAATAATTATATTTGAATGACTTTTACATCGAAGTACATTTGAAAAGTACTAGTTTTGCCTAAAATGATATTTGGAAGTCATTTATTGGGAAAGCCTCTTTGGAAAGCTTCGTTGTTTGAAAGAAACTAAATTTTACGTAATTCTCTCTATTAATTATACTTATATCTACTTTTGGAGAAAGTATGTTTTCAAAGTAAACTCTTCCAAACTAAAATAATTTTTATTTGCAAAAGTTTTTCATATGAACTACTGTTTAAATATTTCTACCAGTTATGGATTTTAATGGCTAAGGCCCGATGTAAACAAACCAGCGTGGAGTTGAGTTATCGATGTCCTCTATTGTATTGTATTTCCTTTCTATTCGGCTTGTTTTGCTGTCCATCTTTGTGTATATTTTTGTGTTGTTTCGTGATTGATTTCTGTAATTTCCTTCCGCTTTATATTGTCATTATGGTGGATTATCCTGAGAAGTCTTAGATAGATGTAACGTTTTGTCATTTCTATATTCATGTTATTTATTTTGTAGACTAGTGGTGTCTTGACTAGTCCTCGTGACTACTCTATCGAGGTTAGTCTTGATACTTACTGGGCACCGCTGTGGTGTGCTCATACTACGCTTCTGCACATTTTTGTGTTTTGATCCAGGTATATATTGTAGTAGCTGTGTGGATGATTGCCGAGGAGACTCAAGGTAACCTGTTGTTGCGTTCGCAGGCGTCAGAGTGACCTTCTTGTATTTATTATTCATACACTGTTGTATCTACTTCCAAACTGTTGTACTTAGAAGTTGTAGAAGATTCGTAGAGCTTATGACTTGTACTACCGGTTTTGGGAAAGTTTGTACATTTTGTTGAGATTTTATATTGAGACTGCTAGCCTTCTTTTATTACTTTTTATATTCACTAACTGTTAGGCTTATCTAGTCCCTAAGACTAGGTGCCATCACGATACCCAATAGAAAATTTTTTTGATCATGACACTTATTTGCATAAAATAAAAATACCTGACAGATGTATGGTATATCTATAATATATGTATAACATGTATAACTAGTGTATAACATATGTATAATGATTAAGAAAAACGAATAATGAATACAACCAACAATTTATGTAAAGATCCATAGTATTCCCTAAAATGGTTACAAAATTAACACAAATGGAACTTTTTCTCAATACGCCACTTGGTTTCACAAGCTTGACTACCATCCTTTTAATTATTTTCAAGCTTGCTTAATTCTTCAATTATATAAATTTATGTGTAGTGTAACTTTATGCGATAATTTCATCTAAAAATCTGTGAGTGCACATGTTTATCGCTTTTACTTAATTATGTTTTCATATCTCGTCAATCACATGATAATTGCTTTAAATAATAGATAACAATGAGACTTAAAAATCAAAATCAGGAAAGCCCTGCGATCTAATATACTATATTGAAATAGATAACCATTTTATTTTAACTTTTTAATTTATTAGGGATAATACATTTTTATTTGCTTAATTATATGTTCAGTACTTTGAAATATAATGGAGGTATTTGGTAACATAGATGAAACAAGATGAAAATGGAGATAATATAATTATTTTCTGATTCAACAAAGATGAAACAAGAAGAATAAAAAAACATTTCAACTTTGTTTTAGATAAACTTTTCCAGTATAAATGGATTCTTAACGTTTTGATAATTTCTTTACCATTTGATTTGAAACTTATCATTCTTGTTGCGTATGATTATTATTTATTTTCAAAATAAGATTAATTGTCAAGATACCTCAACTGAAACGTGTTCATACACACTTTTTTTAAAAAAAAAAAACTACAAGCTTAGTCTGTTGCATAATCACTCATGAAACTTGAGAATTGAGAAAGCCAATAATCATGCAAGACTTATGAAGAATTACAAAAGGAGATTGTTTCATAAATAGCCGGCCGAATTTATTATTAATTTTTTTAGTCGATATATATAGATTATACAATAATTATACATAGTTATATACATTTTATGCATTAATGTGTATATTATATATCTTGTAGCTATTTTTAATTTAACTGATTAAGTGAGCAGTTATTTAGATTAATTCTTCTTAAAAAATTATGAATTTTTGTGAACTTTACATAGAAAGAAATCATCATCCATTTAAGCAAAGAGGATCACTCTTGAAAAGATTATTGATGGACCACATATATATGTCAAAAGTTGCATAGCTTTTTCCCGGTGAATAGTGTGTTATTGGGATTGACTAATAACCTGTTTGAACTTCTTTCTTACCCGTGTAAGAATTCTTTTTTTTAATCAAAAGTATTTTTGTGCCAAAATTAAGGTGTTTGACCAAATTTTTTGAAGGGAAAAAATATTTTTGAGTAGAAGTAGAATCAGTTTTGGAGAAGCAGAAAAAAGTAGCTTCTCTCTAAAAGTACATTTTTAAAAATCACTTTTGAGAAAAATACACTTAGAAGCACTTTTTAAAAGTTTGGTCAAATACTAATTCTTGTTTAAAAGTGCTTTTTAAATTAATTAGCCAAATACAAACTACTCACTAAAAGTATTTTTTTGTAAATCACTTCCCAAAATAAGCAGATTTTATAGCCTGTTTGGCCAAGCTGGAAAAATCAGCTTATTTTGAGAAGTGTTTTTTTTATCAAAAGTAGTTTGTGTTTGGCTAATTAATTTGAAAAGCACTTCTACGCTGCAATTTGTATTTGGCCAAACTTTTAAAAAGTACTTTTAAGTGTATTTTTCTCAAAAGTGTTTGTGGCAAAAGCTACTTTTTTCTGCTTCTCCAAAACTACTTCTGTTGCTACTCAAAAATATTTTTTTTCTTCTAAAAGCTTGGTCAAACATGCTAGTAGAAGCTTGGCCAAACAGGGTATAAGTTAGTTTCTCAAAAAAGGACTTTCCGCCAAAGACAAAATCAAATCATCAATTGAAACTAAATTTTATTTGTATATTGATGTGTGGCTATAATTCTATATTTTAGTACATTATTTATCTTACATTTTAGGTTCTTTAATGCTAAACTATACTTTATTTGCGCGTAATGGAGTCTATTTTATGTGTAGGCACATTGGAGATGAAATTAGAGCAAAAAGAATATTTGAAGTAATAAGCTTGCTCGAAAACAGTTGGAAAGAAGAAAGAATGAATTGATCAGTGAAAACATGAAGAAGCTGGTGCGCAAGCCTCTGAGCTCGCGTGGAAGCTGGCGAAGCAAGCCTCTGAGCTCGCGTGGAAGCTGGCGAAGCGAGCCTTTGAACTCGCGTGGGAGAAGGCGACGCGAGGGATAAGGCGAGGTCGAACTCGTGTGGAGGCAGGCGTCGCATGGTCTAGGGCGAGGTGCATCTCGCAATGTACCTCGCGAGGCACGGTCTGAGGCGAGCCTGATCCGGATTTTGAAGGCTTATTTTGTCTCCTGGTTTGACTAGGTCTTAGCCTATGTCGTTTAGCTCTTTTCCTACATATATAAATGGATATTAAACACCACTTTTGAAGGCATTTTTTTGCGATCGGAGGCAAGAATAGCCAGTAGAACAACCATTGGGGGAAAGAATCATTGATTTCAATATTCCTTCATCTTTACTTTATAAATTTATTTATGCAAAATATTTGGGATATTGTTACTATGAGTATGAGTATCTAAACCTCTAATCTAAGGTTGTAATGGAACCTATTGGAGGATGATTTTCCTGTTACGTTAATATAGATTTTCCATAGTATTGTCTCTATTTGTTCAACTACGTTTATATTGTGGTTGGTTGAAGAGATCTCAATCGACTGTGACTATTTAATGTGTATTACTCGGAAGAGAGTGAATATTTAGGTAGTTGTTGGGCAACATCACACCTAAAATATATGAGAGATCAATACGGAGGGTTTAAAGGTGGGATTAAGAATAACGAAACCTTGGTGCGATCCGAGTTAGCCATAACTTAGTGCCAGCTAGCGTAATTCGGAAGAATATGTCTAGTAAATTTTGATAGTTACTCAGGAGAGAATTACGACACTCAGGGAGCTCATGATCGGTAGAGAAAACTTAGGTAAATTTATAGGAAACGTAGCGGAAAGGATTCTGACAATAGGGGAAACCATAACCTTAGATCATTCCAAATATTGTATACAACTTGTTCGTAGTTAGTTATCAATTATTGTATTTTCATTACTTGATATTTAGTTCCAATTTGTTATTTAAATATTTCTGAAGATTGATTGTGTGAATTTGTGCGAGTCTAGTAGTTGTACTTAATAGGTTAATTTCTTGTGGGATTCGACTCCGGACTTGTTAACTGAAATATATTTGCATCGACCGCTTAATCCTTTTTATAAGGCATAGTTGGGCTGATCGAATTTTGGCGTCGTCGCCGGAGAATTAACGGTGTTATTAATTGCAGCTAAAACAAGTTCTAAAGTTCTTAGTGTAGTCAATTTTCTTCATTTTAAGCTAAATACATTGAAATTCTAACGTTTGTAGTCTTGAGTGTTACAAGTGCATGCCTAGAAACTCCTCAAGAACTGGTGAATTGTTTGAAGCATTATCAGATCCTGATAAAGATTTTATGGAACTGAATCGTGCGAACAAGAAGGGCAAACGGCAACAGAACTCGACATAACAAATCGAACCTGACATGGATGACGAAATATAAAATCCAAACAACAACAGAAACAATGTGAATGACCTAAACAATCAGGGTGTGGTGCCTCTTGTGCCAGAAGCAGCATTGTATGATCGGGCACAACCCACCTCTAAAAATTTGGCAACCGCAATTGCAGTCCCTCAGATACAAGCAGAATCATTCCAAATCACAACAACATGCTACATTTGTTGCAGAACAAGGGACTGTTCTCAGGGTATTACATTGAATATCCTCAGCAGCATCTGAAAAATTTCCTATTGATATGTGTCATGCAAAGGCAACCTAATGTGACACCGGAAGCAATAAAGTTGTTATTGTTTCCATTCTCGGTGACAGGAGAGGCTCAGACTTGGCTCAATTCACTCCCCATAAACTCCATCACTACCTGGGAGGAATTAGTCAAGCAATTTTTGAACAAGTTCTACCCACCCAATAAGACTGTCAAACAAATTGATGATATATTGAGCTTCAGGCAGAGACCAACAGGAACACTACAAGAAACTTGGGAGAGGTTCAAGGATATGCTGGTTGAATGTCCACATCATGGCATTCCAGATCAGATGTTGGGGCAGAGGTTCTACATGGGATTGGCAGATGGCTTAAAGGCCAATGTTGATGCTTCAGCAGGCGGCGCATTTTTGAGCAAATCATTTAGAGAATGCAATATCCTACTTGATAAAATGGCTTAAAACTTATGATGGATGACAAGAGACTCTACAATCACTCATGGCGTTCACTCTATGGCTTTGGACCTTAACAACCCCGTAACCGAAAATATGGCCACTCTGATGACGCAAATGAGTATCCTCACCAAAACGATCGATGAATCAGGCCAGAAGCAGCAGGTACACATAGTTGACGCGACTAATGGGGGCTTATTTACACCATGCATTAACCAACCATATGTATGTTCGTGGAGTGTGGAAAGTGAAAACCAACACTATCAGGAAGAAATGAACTATGTGGCCAACTATAGAGGATAGAGGCAAGGTGTTCAGAATTGGGGGCAACAGAATCAGCAATATAGACCAGCATAGCAGCAGTACAATAATAGCAACAATCCTGGAGCTATGCGACTACAGAGTCAAGTTGTGCCTTACCAAAGCAACAGGGATACAACCAGCAAAAACCAGCAGCTAGCTTATCAATAGCCTCAACAACATCAGGTAGTGAGATAAGATGATGGGTTGTCTGAAATTAAAGGAATACAACAGCAACTAATTGGGTCCAATGGAAAAATGCAAGAGAGAGTGGTCCCGCATGAATCAGCGATAAAAGGCATTGAGATTCAATTAGGACAAATTTCAATGGTTTTGAATAATCGCCCCTAAAAGACGTTAACTGCAGACACACAAGTCAATCCAAAAGAGCAGGGCCCGAAACAACTTATGGTAGTGAGTCTAGGAAATGGTAGAGATATAGAGCTAGAGCAAAATATTGCTCACGAAAGATGACCAACTGAAACACTTGTGCTAGTACCCATTGAGGTAGATGATTCAACAGGGTTAACTGAGGTGAAGATACAACATGCACAAGAGAATACGAGCAAAGAAAAAGAGGTTGTGAAGGAGACTGAGGTAGTACAAGAAACGGCAATAGAAGTAGTGCCTGAGTAGGATAAAACTCAAATCACAGGAAGGAAGCGACCTCCAACACCATTTCCATAGAGATTGGCCAAATATTAGAAGGATGAGCAGTATAAGAAATTCATGGAGATGTTGAAACAAATCCAGGTGAACATTCCACTGATTGACGCCTTGAGGGAGATGCATGGGTATGCCAAAATGATGAAGGATTTGATGTCTCGCAATTTCGGCTTCCAAGACTTGGCCACTGTTACAATAACCCAGACCTGTAGTGATGTCGTGATGAGACCCATAGTTGAGAAGTTGTCGGAACCAGGGAGTTTCACTATCTCATGCACAATAGGCAGTTATGATTTTGCTAAAGCATTGTGTGATTTGGGGAAAAGCATAAACTTGATGCCCTTGCTATCTACAAAAGGTTAGGCATTGGAAGAGCAAGACCCACATCCATGTTACTACAGCTAGCCGACTGGACAGTGAAAAGGTCATTAGGTATCCCTGATGATGTACTAGTGCATGTTGGAAAGTTTGTGTTTCTAACGGATTTTGTCATCCTAGATTGTTGGGTTGACGAGGAGATTCCCATAATTTTGGGAAGACCATTCTTGGCCACTGGGAGAGCTCTAATTAATTGTGAAACTGGAGAGCTAAAAATGAGACTGAATGATGAAGAGATATTATTCAATGTACAGAGGTCTATGCAGCGACCAAGTGAATTTGCTAACTTCTCTCTAATAAAAGTTGTGGATGTAATTTTGGAGGAGGAAGATGAGACTCTGAACGCTAAAGACCCTCTAGCAGCCTGTCTCATAAACTTAGAAGAAGTAAATGGAGAGGACTTGGTGGAATGGGTGCTGGCTCTTGAAGGCCAAAGTTTTTGGAAAAGAGAACTCGAATTTGAGTCTTTGCACTCATAAGAAAGAAAGAATCCTCCATCTAATCCATCGATCAAAGAGCCGCCACTGTTGGAACTGAAACCGCTACCACCTCACCTCAGGTATGCTTTCTTAGGACCTAACTCAACTTTACCTGTTATTATCTCATCTTGTTTCTTAGATGTGTAGGAAGAATAGATTTTGCAGGTATTGATAGAGTGTAAAACTGCAATTGGTTGGACCATTGCAGACATTAAGTGTATTAGCCCAGCCTTTTGTATGCATAAGATTTTACTAGAAGATGGCCACAAGACTTCCCGATACCATCAAAGAAGGCTGCACCCCAACATGACAGAAGTTGTGAAAAAAAAGATGACAAAGTGGTTAGATGCGGGGATCATTTTCCCCATCTCCGATAGCAACTGGATTATCCCAGTTCAATGTGTGCCAAAGAAAGGTGGAATGACTGTATTTCAAAACGAGAAAAATGAGTTGATCTCAACAAAAACAGTCACGGGATGGTGAATTTGTATGGACTACAGAAGGTTGAACAAGGCCACCCAAAAAGACCATTTCCCTTTGCCGTTCATTGATCAGATGTTAGATAGATTGGCTGGGAGGTCCCACTACTGCTTTCTGGATGGATACTCGGGGTATAATCAGATATCTATTGCCCAAGAAGATAGATAGAAAACATCATTCACTTGTCCATATGGCGTCTACACTTTCCGGAGAATGTCGTTCGGCCTATGCAATGCACCCGCCACATTTCAAAGGTGCATGATGGCCATCTTCACAGATATGGTCGAGGACATAATGGAGGTCTTCATGGATGATTTCTCAGCGGTGCGAGACTCATTCGACGATTGCCTAAAAAATCTGAAAAGAGTGATGTAAAGATGTGTGGAGACTAATCTGGTGCTCAACTGGGAAAAGTGTCATTTCATGGTACATGAAGGTATAGTCTTGGGGAACTAGTGCCAATTAAGGTCATTGAGGTGGATCGTACAAAGGTTGATGTGATAGTAAAGCTACCACCACCAACGTCCGTCAAATCAATAAGAAATTTCCTTGGCCACGCAGTTTCTACAGACGGTTCATAAAAGATTTCTCCAAAATTGATAACCTCTTGTGTAAACTACCTAAAAAAGATCATCCTTTTGTGTTTTCTGATGATTGCAGGATAGCGTTTGAGGAGTTGAAAAAGAAACTGGTGACTGCACCAATCATAGTGGACCCCGAATGTGGGCAACCTTTCGAGTTGATGTGTGATGCAAGCGACTATGCTTTGGGAGCAGTTCTTGGGCAGAAAAAAGATAAAGTCATGCATCTGATCTACTACGCAAGTGGAACCTTGAGCGGCGCCAACTGAATTACATAGTGACATAGAAAGAGATTCTAGATGTGGTGTTCGCATTTGATAAATTCAGATCATACCTGATAGGCTCAAAGGTAATTGTCTATGCTGACCATCCTACCCTCAGGTACCTAAACGAGAAAAAGGAGTCAAAGTCGCGCCTAATTTGATGGGTGCTATTGCTACAAGAGTTAGACTTGGAAATCCGGGACCGAAAGGGAACAAAAAACCAAGTTAGAGATCATTTGTCCAGGCTTGAAGGAGCAAAAAAGAAGGTTGATGTGGAGGAGATCATGGAGACTTTCCCATATGAAAAAATCTTAGCAACGAACCTCGAGGATACACCATGGTATGCATATATTGCAAATTACCTGGCAAGCGGTATTGTTCCTTATGACTTGTCTTCTATGCAAAAGAAAAAGTTTTTTCATGATTGTCGCATGTATTTCTTATAAAATGAAGTAAAAATATTTAAAACATGTATTATAGGTGCAAATAATAATTTTAGGTAACTAAGCAATCACAAAATAATTTGAAGGAGCAATTAATAATTATTCAAGTAATTTAAGTACAGGAAAATCAATTAAAAGCTCTAAAAATTATGAAAAATTATAGAAAATGCTCGTATAGATTCTTTTGGGTAGGATAGTATCGGGTGAATTTATGCGGAGTCATGAATGTGAATTTGAAATGTTATGGATGTATCTCCGAGCAAATATGTGAACGGTCATAGAGTAAAAGGCGGGTAATTGATGGTGGTCGGTTATGTTTGAACAATTGTCGGATGTGAATGTTGTGAACGAAAATCGGAGAAAAGATTGCTCCTATTTGAAGAACGGTTACTTTCTGGGTTACCTGCAAAACTTAAAACACAGGCATGAGAATATATATATATATATATATATATATATATATATATATATATATATATATATATATATATATATATATATATATATATATATATATATATATATANCAAATTACCTTTAGACCATGAATGTTGTCTTTAGACGGTGAGGATGATGTCCTCAGACCATGATGTCTTGGGCCATGAAGTGTATGACAAGGGATTCACATGCCATGAAATGATGTCATCGAGCCATGAGGATGGTGCCTCTAGACTATGACGCCTTTGAATAATGATGTGCAATTTTGAGAGATCCTCAGGCCATGGAATGGTGTCTCCCGGCTATGAGGATGAGCCTTCGAACTATGACGCCTTTGGAAAAAATGGCGATATTTCAGCCTATGAAATGCATAGATAGGATGCTTTGGCATATGCGAAGATGAGACAAGACAAGGCTTAGTCTTATATAAGATGAGGGAAGTGCTTAGCCCTAGGTGAACAAAGGATAGTCCGAGGTTTTAGATAGTGTAGTGGAGATAGTAGTTAATCTTATGCAAGGAAAAGGAAATGCTTATCCTTATGCCAAATGGGAAGACAATGCTTAGTCTTGTGCAGGGAAAGGCAGTGCTTAGACTTATGAAATCGGGAGGCAGTGCTCAGCCTTATGCGGGAAGAGGAGACAATGCTTAGTCTTATGCAATTAGGGAGGCAATGCTTAGCCTATGCAATTAGGGAGGGAGTGCTTAGCCCCATGCAGAAAGAGGAGAGAGTGCTTAGTATATGAAATTAAAGAGGCAATGCTTAGCCTCATGCAAGAAGAGGAGACAATGCTTAGTCTCATGCGAAGAGGGAGGAAATGCTTAGCCTCATGCAAAGAGGGGATACAGTTGTCACGCCCCGAACCTGGGGGGCGAGACCGGCACCCGGTGCCTCACCTATCCTTGTGTACCACCTTGCGACTAAAGGACTTTGAACATATAATGTCATACTTTGTCCATGGCCACATGGCAAGACGATTTTCGAATCAAAATATAAAACTGAATGGAAGCTAACGCTGACTAAACATCAATATATAGCTGGGATGACAAGGCCTTCATAACTAATATAGACGACAAACCAACAAAATATACATACAAGGCCTACAAAGCCCAACATACTACACTAATTGACAGGTTATTTCTACAAGCCTCTACTGATAGATATATTGTGATCGGAACGGGGTCCCGACCTATCCATAACCTATATATATATATATATATATATATATATATATATATATATATATATATATATATATATATATATATATATATATATATACAAGAAAAAAGATTTACACAAAACATTAGACCCATCAACTCCGAAGGACATGGAGCTTACTGATAAAGCTGAACTCTGGCAACATCTACTGAGGAGGTCTACCCGTCTGACTGTCTAAACCTGCACGCATGAAATGCAGTGTCCCCAGAAAAAGAGACATCAGTACAAAATAACATACCAAGTATACAAGGCAATAAAATAACTGAAAGCTGAAACTGAACGGATAATATAATAATTAAAAGTAACTGGGAGTCAAAAATGATCTGGAGATATACTTACATGTTGATACTGACTCAACTATCTCGATATAGTAAATAAAATAGATGTCTGACAATATAAGGCTCGGAACGTGTAACTGCTCCGCCGTAGTAGACTCGCTCATAGGCACTCGACCATACTAGGCTCTATATCTCGTCCATGCTGGGCTCGCTCATAGGCGCTCGACCACAGTAGGCTCGGTATACCATCTGATCTGAGGTTGCCCAATAGGGGTCTGCCTACCGATTATAGCTCGATGGTGGGGAAAATGCTTTAATACTGTATATATATGGACCCTCTGCTTTCTTGACTGTAAGAAGACAATACTCAATTGAATACGAAATCCCGATAAGGGAAAATACTATAACTTATGAAACTAGGATAATGTATATAATTCGGGAGTATGAACTTCTCTTTATGCCTCGTTATCAAACACATGTAGTTATGAGATCATGCCAAAATGAAGGAAGGGCTTAACCTTAATATACCTGAACCGATTTTCTTGACAATCCCTCTAACACACGTTAATTGCGATAAAATACGTGATGACAAGATCGGAGTAGGAAAGAAATCTGTATGATATTCTTGAGAAAGATTGCACCATACTCCCTTATAATTGCAAAATCTCACATTACTTAAGATGCTATGAAATCTCATGTTTTTGAATTCCTGAAGATCCATGAAAGCTCACAGTATTTAATTCTTAAAGATCTATGGAAGCTCGCATTATTGAATTCTTGAAGATCTATGGAAGCTCACGTTCTTGAATTCTTGAAGATCATACTTTAGCATTTGATATATGCTAAAGTAGAGAAACCTTATATGTTGATACCCAATTTTTCCCATATATATTTTATAAATACATATATACTTTCAAAATAGTGCATGAGCACCAACCAGCATTTTCCCATAATTTTAAAAGATTATTAAATCAATGTATTCCCATATTTTATTAAATAAATAATCATTAATTGCATCACAAATAATTTTTATGATGATTTTATCATCTAATTTCATCATTTATGTCCACACTAAGATTTAAATATTTTTGTACATTTATTATTATTACATATGCATTTTTAGGCTAAAATTGCATATTGTGCAATAATAGCACATATATATGCATAATTACATTATTAATACAGAAAATTACTTTTTATATTTTTATAATGTTAAGTAATTATTTTAAATCATTTTTATGCACAAGTGATACTTTGTTATTTATTTGTTAAAATAGGTATTTAAAATCTAGCACCTAAATCCCCATTTTCGGATTTAACCCAACACCTTTACTAGCCCAATACCCCTAGCCCAAGACCTATTAGCCCAATCCCCATACCCATTTAAAACACCCGACCCAGGACCCTTCTAATCGTGACCATTGATCTTTAGAGATCAACGGTCCATATCTAATTCCCCCTTCTTAACTATACCAAACCCCAACCTTAACTCATTTACCTCTTCACCCGCCGCCCTTAAAATCTCATACTCCCCTTCTCTCTCTGTCAAACACTAGCGCCATCACTCCCCAATCCTCTCCGATTCCGGCTCAAACATGGAATCAATCCATGATTTTCTTACCTATTTTGTAATATTCTGCCCTTATACGCATGTTGTTGACATCACTTGGTTCTTGCCCTATTTTTGGCAAGAACTACCTCAATAACGAGTAGATTCACCCTGATTTTATGAAGATCTGGACGATCTTCCATCTCTATACATGCTATATTGAACGGTCCTTGTATTTTTGGCCCGATTCAAGGCATCAACCTCAACTAGAGTTTGAGATCTTTCCTTATTCTTTACTGATTTCTGATTGATACTCTTTCCTTTCTCGTATTTGACTGACATTTTCCTTATTTCTGTTTAATCTACTGTGTTCCTTTATTTTTTACTTTATTTCACCCTAAATATGATTTTAATCGATCTTTGTATGATATTTTCCTTATTCTCTGTTGTATCCCCTTATTTTAAGTGTTACTTGCATGATTACATTCTCGGATTCTCTGTTAGTTTACTGAACTCCCTCTTTTATGTATTATTTGCCCTAAAAATTAGACTCTAATTGATTCTATATTTAATACTTACCATGATTCATGTTTATACTATAATACTATGTAAACCCCTCCCCTCTCCCCTTTTAGAGACTCGAATCATTTTATTCTCACTAAGGAACTTAGGGCTTGGTTATGTATTCTCTTTGCCCTCTCTCATTCATTTCTGGTCTTGGCCGGCGGAAAGCCAAGGCCAAATAATTCTGGACTTTCGACTACTGTGGTGTATTTCTTGTTTTCTTACCTAACTGGTGAGTGACTATCCCTTTGTCATTTTACTTCTATGAACTGTTTGTGAACCAGCATGTTTAAAGTCCATTATGAGCATGACTCTGCCAGTTTCAGTTTTATGTGATTTCCTTTAGTTCTATAATCGACGTTATTAGTTCTGAGACTGTTTATATTGAATAACATGAATCCTCTTAGGTATTAGATTAGTGTCTTTTAACTTGTTTCATGTATGTTGTTTTGCTAGTTCTGAACTTTTCCTAAACTTAGCATCTTTAGGTTAATAATAGTATGTTCATCAGCTAATCAGTTCAGAATCTTTACAAACTCGTATTATTATGTCTTGGCTATATTAAGTCCCTTTTCTGTCATTCATGTCCTTTGATAACTTGTCTGCTGGTGAGTAGCATTCCTTGGATTCCACATGATTACTTGACTTTTGACTTAATACCATGTCTCAATGTTTTCCTGTAATTAGACAAAGATGTCCTAAATGTTAGCATGTATACTTAGCTTAATTAGGCCTTTCAAATTTTAACTTACTAAAACTGTATACTTGAGCATGAACAACTTTGCAAATCTTGCCAATTTGTCTTCTTAGTGCAATTCTGCTTACATATTCTGTGTTTTAAACTCTGTGATGATGGCTTTTCCAAACTCAAACCTGTTTTAAAATCTGTACTTTACCATTGTCTCCTTTTGTATACTGCTACCTCAAACTCCTATTCTTATGTCCTTAGGTTCTATCCTTAACCTCCTCAGTGTGAGCACTGCTCAGGGTCCATGTGAGACCCTTGTGAACTCTGACACACTGGGGTTTGGTTCTTAATCTCTTTTGAATTATTTCTGAGAATTTGGTTCTCTGATGTGAGCATTGCCCTGGGTCCCCTGAGGCCCTTGGGAACTTTGACACACTGGAAACCTGGTTCCAATGTACTATGAATCCCTATGTTGTGTTGTTGTTATGGTGGAAGGCCTGGTTCCCGCGTTTATTTGGGCCTATGAAGTCTCCCTATAGTGTAATTGGTACCATTATGTGATTCATTTGATATTCTGGGTTGTAATAACTCTGTAATAATAGATTTGGGGGATGTTTAGTGAAGCTGGGGGGTTTTACTTATATGTTTTTGTTCAAACTGGGTAGAAATCATGCCTATAGGATTTAATTACGCTGATCAAACTATGAGAATACTATGTTGTGTTTAGAAATCCTACCTATAGTGTTTAAATCAGTCCTGCAATAGATATCATGCCTATAGGACTAAAATCAGCATTTAGAAATCATGCTTATAGGGTTCAAATCATTCAGCAATTAGAAAGCATGTCTATAGGATTGAAAAGGAGTAAAACCTATCTCTATAGATTAAAATCCGTGCTACACCTAGAAATCATGTCTATAGGTCTGTAATTGATAAGCTCGTAAAAATCATGCATATAGGATCCGGTTGGTCGATTCTGAATCCATTCGCTACTGTCAATCACTTAGGCAATATATCTGTAGGACTTAATAATGATCTTGGGTTTATAATTGTGACATGTTACTGCCTGAAGTGTCCAAATTCATATTGAATAAAATCAGTGGGCAAACAAATAGGTCGTAATACTCGCCTTACTAAAACTATCTCGACATTCTGTTTTACCACATAGATATCCTGCCTATAGGATTTCAAAGTAAATAATTGCGTGCTTTTGTTGTCTACGTGCAAAGGTCAATGTGAGCCCATACTTGTTCCTTATCTGAAAGTCTTATGTGCTTTTTGTTTGTCGCCTAGATTTCACATTTTTAAGTAATATATGTTGGTCTAGAACTATCCCAAATAAAGGTCCTAATACCTCCAGGGCCACAGGTAAGGGACGGGTAGTGCACGCATAAGGAACGAGCTAGAAACCACTAGAACGCTTAAGTAACAACTTAAAGATAGTAATTGGGTAGTAAGGAGATGATAGCCCATGCGTTAATACTATGAGTAACACCCCGACTTGAGGGAGTTACAAAGTATTGCATGTAATGATCCTATAGGCTAAAAAACTTAGGACCCCTCCCCCCCCCCATACTCCTGTTTAAAATAAATTGAATATCGTATTTGTCCAAATTGCTTTCTCCCCTTTTAGACTAATTCGCGTAATTTAAGTTCAGCCGGGACCTACCGTTGTGAACCTCAAGGGGTGCATAACACCTTCCCCTCAAGGTAATTTAATCCCTTTCCCGATCTTTGGTGATATAAACTGGTTATATGAGTTAATTGCTCTAGGTGTCCTAATGCACCTTAATCCGTTAGGTGGCGACTCTTCCAATTCCAAACCCATCCCGAAAAAGGAGTTATCCCAAAAATGTCGAAACCCGATTTCGCGAGGAAAAAGGGAGCGCGACATTATATTGAATGGGTGTGGGCCCCACTTCATGTGGTGGCTTAGCCACATATACCTTAATCTTGCCATCTTATTAAAATGGTTTTAAGAGTCATAAATGGGATGAGGGGTGCTGCCACGTTAGGGAGTTAATTCTTATCCCATAATTATCCACTTTAATTCCTTAATTAATTTGTTAATCTCCCATTAACCAATAATTATCCAATTATTCACATAATTAGGAATTATCTCAAATTACTTAAAATACTACTCGCTTTTAACACACTTTATACACCTTTGTGGTACCTTGTATGGCTCTAGTCCATGAATACGGGGTATTATAGCTGGACCGTATTTTATCCCCAAATTGCCAAACTTCGATGGAACTCATTTTCTTCGATTCGCTCACCCTCTCACCTTCATGAATTAACTCATCACTTGTTTGAAATAGCATAATGCTTATAGTCTCAAAATAATGTCATTCCCAAACTTACATCGAATAACTTACGACGAACCTTCAACGTACGAAAATGCGGCATGTAATATCTCATTTTCGAGCTTACATCAATTTACTTATGGCGTACTTTCACGTACAAAAACATGGGGTGTAACATCATTCCCCGCTTTGGAACATTCGTCCTCGAATGTTTACTGATGCACTTACCATTTTCATAACATATGTCTTCCGAATACTTTAGTAATCCTCTTGCCATCTAGGAAACTATTTTGTGAATAAATCCCAAAGTCCAGGGCATCTCCCCCCCCCCCCAGGCCTCTTTCTCACACCACGACGTGATCAAATTCCTTCCAATCTTGTAATTGTTGCTACCTTTTATCATGCATCTTGTACGACTCTGACTTTATAAGTGAGCCTATGAGACTCTTTTCTCCTTGTTCCTCCAGATGTTAGCCAATCTCTAGGCCTCACTTGGTAAACATATACAGAGCTTAATAAGTTGTCCCTCTGGGCATCTATAAGAATACTGAAGTTCTTCGCTCAGTACTTTGTCTAACTTATGAATATTGTTATATCTTATTTCATAGACCTAGTTATTCATCTGTATGACTTTACTGCATCTAGGTAGCTCATACTATACCATAACTCTTACCTTGGTTTTTTATTATCTAGGTTTGCTACCCAATTCTAGGTTACTCTCTCGCTTCTTATCATAGATGTATAAATACAAGTCCTTCAATGCTTCCTTATTATTGTTCATCTAAAGGATGGAATCATTATCTCCTCTCATACGTTGGAACTTTATCCATCTATTTTCAATTCACCTTAAGGTTGATCCATAATCTACCACTGATAACTTGTCCTTTTATGTAACACTGCCGCTAGGGCTCACATCCCATCGAGGACATTTGGAGTAATTAGACTGATCCACCTAGGGGTTATACTATACTTCCATAACCGCATTTCAAAGCATCCCAAAGTTATTCACTTACGTAGGTATTTTAATCCTGTACAATTCTTGAAATCCCCTTTTTTCTTCTTCAAATCATTACTCAATCGAAGGCCCAAATGTCATCCTTTATTTGTGACAATTACACCCTCATTCTATTACCAGGGTAGCATTCCATCTCTTCTAAATGCTACTAGCCGTAGACTCCTTTGAGTTCATTTAGGCTATACTGAGCTTTCTACAATTTAGAGAAACCACTCTTGTTTTCATGGTCTTAATCATGAGGACTTATCCATTCCCATTACCTTCTCACTCTTCCTTTCTTACATGTCTTCTAGAACCTTGTCTCTTTACCATGCAATAGCTTGCGACCTACACATATCTATCTATACTACTCATAACCTCAGTTGCACCATAGATTTCCTTATGTTATTCTGGAACATCAAGAGAGACATCACAACATTTCTAACTCTTCTTCACTCTATTAACTATACCTCTCAATATTTATAAACCATAGGTTGGAAGATATGCCACTGATGATGCCGCTATCATTCCTGGATACTGAATCTCCGCGCTTCTAACCTTTTATCCGAAGTATGAACTATTCATAACCTTCTGTATTTGAGTATCTCATACGTTGTTCACATTTACCTTACTTACTTAAAATCTCGCATCACATCTTCTATCTCTTTCATGATCTCCTTTCCACATAGGTATAATTCACATTCATAACTTGAAGCTCTATTAGAATAGTTGCACCTCTGGTGTATACACAATCCAGTGAGAGCTTCATACTGACTTTTTATAAGGCTGGCACTTCTTCTAACTACTTTCTTGTAGAGCCATTATAGAATATGGTTGTTGTATTATCTCTCTTGAACCTCTGATATTAAGAGTGATTCTTCCATGTTCTCAAGCACAATTTCTATAATTTTTTAGGTCCAATAATCAGACTCCTGATTTACTTTGTTGATGTAAATCTTTAGTTTCCTCTTCCTTCTGATCAGCCTTTATGTATACTTAAGCTATTTTCCAATATGTGGCTCATGGTATTAGTCATTACTTTAGCCTTATGTTGAATCTATGGAATATCCATGATACAATCTTCTAACAATTCAATCCTTTGTCTATGATTTGGGCTCAATTCTTTCCTTTAACTTATAGCGGACTCTTCTACGGCTGTATGATTTTCAATATATATGCTGCATGGATAATACTCCGAACTCTTAAGTGCATTCATAACTTAACTAACTATGGATCATTAATCGAATAATTCTTTTTGTTCCTTCTCAGCTTTCTTTAAATGTAAACTGTTACTTTTCCTGGTCTTTCTGCCCCCTTGTTGTGTGCATACTTAGATTACTTTAGTGCCCACAAATATTGTAATTCCATATAACTCATATGATCTTGAATATCACTTCTAATTTTACTCCCAGTTCATTAGCCATGGTAGGTTCCACTTTCTTATGAAGTGCATGCAATGTTGTTGTGAAACTGTTATTATAAGACCATTCCCTCTTTGGATCACTAGCTTAGTTGAAGCCTTCCTCCTTAATTCCTCAGCTAGTCTTTCATTGTAGAACTTAGGGAGGACCCTCTGACCCTTGTAAGCTTTGAGCTTATTACATTGTATACTGGACGGACCTTTTGATGCCTTCCTTGCCTATAATTATCCTTAGTTACTTACCTTCACGCCCTTGTGCTTATAGGGTTGCTTCTGAACTGATATTTTAACTATCTTCCTAGTGGAATGCTCTTTTATTTATGTAACACTCATATGGTATATTTAACTACCCCGACTCTTTATCAGAATATTTCTCAAGTATTAATGTCGTAATTGCGGGGCTGAATTCACTATATTGGGTTTTACTATATTAATCTTGCACGACCTGCTGATTTTTCTGTATCCTCTTGACTATCCATAAATAGGATCTTCCTGAATCAACTACTAACTACTCGTTGGCCCATTCTCATATCAATACTCCACGTAATCTTTTGTTGGGTTATTTCCTTTGTCTTAACTTACATCTTGCGCTGGATCTTTGTTTATCAATAACATCCCGGGCCGGAACCCTTACTTCCTCTCCTTGGCGTCGTGCTTGCTTAATGTTCTGGAATCATAGCATATATGTAGGATCTGAATAAGTGCGATCTCGTTCCTTCCTCATTTTATCGCATTCTTCCTTTACCATTCCATTGTTACTAGAACCACCTAATTTTGACTTAATTCCATATCACTCCATATTCCCCCCTTTAGGGAGTACTAAGGTTTAGAGCTACGATGACCTACCTATAGATGTTTTACCTCTTCATCTTTAGCGACCTTTCACATCATCGATGACCTTTACTCGCCTTGCAGTAATTTTTCTGTACCAAGGATAACAAAATTCCTTACTCACAAGGGTGACACTTAGTGTAACTGGCACACATAGTCCCTTAAGCTTAACTTTGCTTACATTGCTTGCATTAGGAAAGCGTCTTCCTGAATTACCATTCTCTGAATTTCTCATGAATCTTCTTCTGTTATCCATTCTGTTATCGCCGAGATGAAATCTGAGATTTTGATGATGCCGACTATTATCCAATCACTCAGTCCCTAATTCACGTTTAGTTTATCTTGTTCACCAACCCATACTGATTTATATTATTCTGTGGTCTAACTTTTCCTTCCGGTAGTTGAGTTGGAGTCACGAACTTATTTCTCGAAATGAGGATATGACTTTATGGCCTATACTTTTTTTTGTCTCAAGGCCTGTCACTTCTCGTCTTTTCCTTCACTTGACTATAGACTCTGTAATACTGTCTTTTTTTATCTACCGTTGTCATCCATGTATCACATCTTATTCATAATGCTTCATTATCTCTTTTCTTATTTCCCTGCTAATATTTATGCCTATCACTTTATTCTTATAACTCGAACAAGACATTCTTTTGCTTTTAACTCCCCTTGCTCCATCCATTGGATCTTCGGGTTGCCTCTCTCTACTAGGGATGGGAGCCATACTAAGGTAATATTTATTCCTTCAGGATTCCGGTGCCTGTCTTTGAACATTCTATTATTCATATATAGTTGTACTATTCTAGAGTGCGCCATCTGGGTGTCTCACAAGAAATTCTATTAGCACATTTGCAATATCCTTCAGAAATGTCGACTAACGCAAACAATCCAACCATCATTTTGGGTTGCTCTAACCCCAGCCGGATCCCGATAATCCGTCCTTCTCTTAAACTATATATGTTAGCTACCATAGGGCATAACTGAGATCGGTGTGGCCGATTGTACATACATTTCTTACTGTTGAAGGTAACTCAAAATGCTTATATCTCTCTTCCTGAATGGTAAATAATGATAATCTTCATTCACTGGGTACCTCGTACCCTTCATCACCTTGTTTCTTTTACTTGCTGAAACTTGTGTCTACCTTCCGATTCTGTTATTCCTTTTACCGTAAGAGTGGATAAGTATTCTTGCCTTAAAGATGCTTATAAAGAACCTTACACCTTTTAGTACACGCATGATCTGCTGAAGACCTCACATTTACTCATCATAAACATGATGCAAAATTGAGTTTCTCTGACTCAACACTTCCACAACTATATATCTTACCAATCGTCTTCTAAATGTAGGCATCGTTGTATTACGAATAAGATAGAGTTTAGGAAATTGAATTCTTACAACTGAGCTCTACCACACGATCTAGAGTAAGAAGAAAGAGTGAGAGTCCTAAATGTTATGTAGCCTCTTGCTTATAAGTGTGGTGCACAACACATCCATAAAAAAGACTCTACGAGACACGTCTTGTAGACTCCCTAGGACAGAACTGCTTTGCTACAACTTATGTCACGCCCCGAACCTCGGGGGCGATATCGGCACCTGGTGCCTCACCTATCCTTGCATACCAACTTGCGAATAAGGGACTCTGAACATATAATGTCATACTTTGGCCATGGCCACATGGAAAGACAATTTTTGAATCAAAATATAAAACTGAACGGAAGCTAATGCTGACTAAACATCAGTATACAGCTGGGCCGACAAGGCCGTCATAACAAATATAGTTGACAAACCAACAAACTATATATATATATGCAAGGCCTACAAGCCCAACATACTGCACTAACTGACAGGATATGTCTACAAGCCTCTACTGATGGATGTACTGTGATCGGAACAGGGCCCCGACCTACCCATAACTTATATACATATATACACAAGATGTACACAAAACTCTAGACTCGACAACTCCGAAAGACGTGGAGCTTACCGATAAAGTTAAACTTTGGCAACACCTACTGAGGAGTTCTACCCGTCTGTCTATCTGAACTTGCACGCATGAAATGCAGCGTCCGCAGAAAAAGCGATGTCAGCACGAAATAACGTACCGAGTATGCAAGGAAATAAAATAACTGAAAGTTGAAACTAAACTGATAATATAATATTGAAAGTAACTGGGAGTCAAAATGATCTGGAGATATACTTACCTGCTGATACTGATTCAACTCTCTCAATATAGTAAATAAAGTAGATTCCCGGCCCTATAAGGTTCGGAACGTGTAACTGCTCTGCCATAGTAGGATCTCTCATAGGCGCTCTGCCATACTTGGCTCTCTATCTCGGCCATGCTGGGCTCACTCATAGGCACTCGGCCACAGTAGGCTTGGTATATTATTTACCATCTGATCAGAGGTTTCCCAATAGAGGTCTGCCCACCGATTATAGCTCGATGGTAGGGAAAATATTGTAATACTATATATATATAGACCCTCCGCTCTATTGACTGGAAGAAGACAATACGCAATTGAATATGAAGTCCTGATAAGGGAAAATACTGTAACTTATGAGACTAGGATAGTGTATATAAATTCGGGAGTATGAACTTCTCTTTATGCCTCGTTATCAAACACATTTATCTATGAGATCATGCCAAAATGAATGAAGTGCTTAACCTTAACATACCTGAACGGATTCTCTTGACAATCCCTCTAACACACGTTAACTGCGATAAAACACATGACGACAAGATCAGAGTAGGAAAAAAATCCGTATGATATTCTTGAGAAAGATTGCACAGTACTCCTTTATAATTGCAAAATCTCACGTTGCTTAAGATGCTATGAAATCTCACGTTTTTGAATCCCTGAAGATCCATGAAAGCTCACTGTATTGAATTCTTGAAGATCTATGGAAGCTCACGTTATTGAATTCCTGAAGATCTATGGAAGCTCACATTCTTGAATTCTTTAAGATCATACTTTAGCATTTGATATATGCTAAAGTAGAGAAGCCTTATATTGAATGGGTGTGGGCCCCACTTCATGTGGTGGCTTAGCCACTTAGACCTTAATCTTGCCATCTTATTAAAATGGTTTTAAGAGTCATAAACGGGGATGAGGGGTGCTTCCACGTTAGGGAGTTAATTCTTATCCCATAATTATCCACTTTAATTCCTTAATTAATTTATTAATCTTCCATTAACCAATAATTACCCAATTATCCACATAATAAGGAATTATCTCAAATTACTTAAATACTAGTCGCTTTTAACACACTTTATACACCTTACTATCATGGTCATGTGGTACCTTGTATGGCACTAGTCCATGAATACGGGGTATTATAGCTTGGACCGTATTTTATTCCCAAATTGTCAAACTTCGACGAAACTCATTTTCTTCGATTCTCTAACCCTCTCACCTTCACAAATTAACTTATCACTTATTTGAAATAGTATAATGCTTATAGTCTCAAAATAATCTTATTCCCGAACTTACATCGATTAATTTATGACAAAACTTCAATGTACGAAAATACGGCATGTAACATCTCATTTCCGAGATTACATCAATTTTCTTATGGCGTTACTTCCACGTACGAAAACATGGGGTGTAACAACAGTTTTTAGTCTTATACAATTAGGAAAGCAATGCTTAGCCTCATTCAAAGAAGGGAGACAGTGCTTAGTCTCATGCGAAGAGGGAGGCTCTTAACCTCATGCAAACAGGGGAGACAGTGCTTAGTCTCATGCGAAGAGGGAGGAAATGCTTAGCCTCATGCAAAGAGGGGAGAAAATGATTAGTCTCATGCATGGAAAGGGAATGCTTAGCCTTATGCAAGAAAATGATGAGTGACAGTGAGAAAGTAATTATTTCTTAGCTGGAGGTGTTTGCGCTAGGTAACTTGTCGTCATAAAGGTAACGACTTGATGTATTTTCGGGTATTGTTATCTTATCATGCCTGCATCCAAATAAATATCGTGAGTTTTGTGGGGGAATGGTTGGTTCGTGCTTTTGTCTTCTTGCTCTATCTTTACTCCTATCTTGAGTCCCTGTTTGAGTTACCCTGGGCAACATCTGGCTATCATAGAAACAAAGTTTCGAAAAAAATGCGTGCATTTGATAAATATAGTTAATTGAAATAGATTAGTATGCGATATCGAATAATTTAGATGAACCGGTGACTGTGACACATTTAGAGATATTGCGACCTCCTTGCTTTAGAATTTTGAGGGTCCCTCTCAAAAATTTTCCCCAATTTAAATGTAATATTTTTTGGCTATTCCACATATGATGAAGTTGGATGAACTTGCGATCTTTCCCCAATTTCTTATCATGGGGAAAATGAAGATTTTATTAAGATGTGACCGAACCCACATGGCTGCCTACGTATCCCATCTTAAATGGGAATCAGGTCAAGCATAGTTCAGTTACATCAAATGAAGAAATGTAAGCAATCCTAAACATATTATCTCTTGACTGTGTCTGAGTTGATAGGTTTTGGCCAAATCTCTCTATCCATTTCTGTAAGTATGACTGCTCCTCCTGCTACTACTCGGTGAACCATGTAAGGAATTTTCCATTTGGGTGAAAACTTCCCTTTGAATTCATTCTGATGTGGGAAGATTCGCTTTAGCACCAATTGCCCCGTTGCAAATTACCTTGGTCTGGCCTTTTTGTTGAAAGCTCTAGCCATTCTATTCTGGTAGAGTTGACCGTGACAGACCGAATTCATTCTCTTTTCGTCAATGAGAGCCAGTTGTTCATAGCGGTTTTGTACCCATTCTGCGTCACTGAGCTCAGTTTCTTGTATGATTCTTAGAGAAGGGATTTCTACTTCGGTAGGAATAACCACTTCCGTACCGTAAACCAATAGGTAGGGAGTTGCCCCAGTTGATGTGCAAACCGTGGTACGATATACGAGCAGAGAAAATGGAAGCTTCTCGTGCCATTGCTTGTAATTATCTACCATTTTCCTTAGTATCTTTTTGATGTTCTTATTGGCGTATTCCATAGCTCCATTCATTTGTGGCCTATATGCTGTGGAATTCTTATGCTTGATCCTGAAATTTCACACATAGCCTTCATTAGATCATTGTTAAGATTGGCGGCATTATCGGTGATGATTGACTCTGGTACTCTGAACCGACAAACAATATGATCCAGAACAAAATCTGCAACGACCTTCTTAGTTACAGATTTGTAAGATGCAGCCTCAACCCACTTTGTGAAATAATCTATGGCTACTAGAATGAACCTATGCCCATTTGAATCAGCGGGTTCTATTGGACTGATGACATCCATGCCCCAAGTGGATAAAGTTCAGGGTTCACTTGTTGTATTGAGTTCATTGGGTGGCACTCGTGTCATATCAGCATGTATCTGGCATTGGTGACACTTCTGGACATACTTGATGCAGTCTGTTTCCCTAGTCATCTAGAAATATCCTGCTCTTAGTATCTTTTTGGCTAAGATAAAGCCATTCATGTGCGGTCCGTAGGTTCCGACATGTATTTCCTCGAGTAATCTAGATGCATCCTTAGCATCGACATACCGTAGTAACCCCAGGTCAGGATTCCTTCTATACAAGATTCCTCTTCTTTGAAAGAAATGGTTGGCTAACCTTCGAAGTGTGTGCTTCTGAGTATGGGTTACGTGCTCCAGATATTCTCCCTTTTCTAAGTATTCCTTGATGTCATGGAACCATGGATTTCCATCACTTTCTTCTTCAACATGAGCACAATAAGCTGGCTGCTTATGAATTCCTATTGGGATGGGATCGATGAAGTTCTTGTCTAGGTGTTGTATCATGGAAGATAAGGTGGCCAATGCATCTACGAACTCATTCCGAATCCTCGGAACATGTTTGAACTTTATCTTCGTGAACTCTTGATCAGCTCTTGTACATAGTACATATATGGAAATATCTTGGTGTTTTTTGTAGATCCTAAAACCTGATGCACCAAAAGATCAGAATCTCCAATCACCAGCAACTCCTGAACATTCATGTCGATGGACAACCTGAGTCCCAAGATGCAAGCCTCATATTCTGCCATATTGTTGGTACATAGGAACCTGAGTTTTGCAGATACCAGATAGTGTTGGCTAGTTTCTGATACTAAGACAGCAATGATACCCACTCTTTGAAGTTTGCAGCTCCATTGAAGAACATTCTCCAACCATCATATGATTCGGTGATATCATCCCCTACGAATGATATCTCTTCGTCGGGAAAATACGTTTTCAATGGTTTGTATTCTGCGTCCACAGGATTTTCTTCCAGATGATCTCCCAATGCTTACCCTTTGACCGCCTTCTGAGTTACATAGATGATGTCGAACTCGCTCAGCAGTATCTTCCATTTTGCTAACTTTCCCGTAGGCATGGGCTTCTGGAAGATGTATTTCAACGGATCCATCCTTGATATGAGATATGTGGTGTATGCACAGAAGTAATGCCTTAGATTTTGGGCCATCCATGTCAAAGCGCAGTAGGTGCGCTCCAGTAAAGAGTACCGGGCTTCGTAGGATGTGACGTTTTTACTCAGATAATATATTGCATGCTCCTTTCTTCCAGTCTCATCATGTTGTCCCAGAACACAGCCAAAAGCCCCATCTAGTATGGACAACTAAAGCAGCATAGGTCTTCCTGGTTCTGGTGGGACCAGAATAGGTGGTTTAGATAAATACTCCTTGATTTTGTCGAAGGCTTTCTGACATTCTTCAGTCCAGCTTGTTGCAGCATCTTTCTTTAGAATTTTGAAGATCGGCTAGCAGATCACGGTTGATTGTGCTATGAAACGGATGATGTAGTTGAGACGCCCTAAAAATCTCATCACATCTTTCTTACTCTTCGGAGGTGGAAACTTCTAGATAGATTTGACCTTTGACGGGTCTAATTAAATCCCTCGGCGACTGACGATGAATCCTGGTAACTTTTCGGTAGGGACTCTGAAGGCATACTTTGCAGGATTTAGTTTCAGATTGTACCTTCGAAGCCGATCAAAAAATTTCCTCAAGTCTGCTATATGATTTGTGCTTCTTTTGGATTAGATGATGATGTCATCCACGTACACCTCTATTTCCTTATGTATCATCTCGTGGAAAATGGTTGTCACGGCTCTCATGTAGGTGGCTCCAGCATTCTTTAACCAAACGGCATCATTTTATAGCAGTACATTCCCCATGGCATGATAAAGGTTGTCTTTTCGGCATCCTCTTCATCCATCCATATTTGATGATACCTCGTGAAGCAATCCACAAAGGACTAGAGTTCATGCTTGGCATAGTTGTCGATCGGTATGTGTATATTGGGCAATGGGAAATCATCTTTGGGACTCGCCCTGTTTAAATCTCGGTAATCAACACACGCTCTGACTTTCCCATCTTTATTCGGGACCGACACGGTGTTTTCCAACCAGTCAGATACTCAACAACTCTAAGAACCTTGGCTTTGATTTGCTTAGTGACTTCCTCTTTTATCTTCAAACTCATATCTGGCTTGAATTTTCTGAGCTTTTGTTTTACAGGTGGACACATGGGGTAGGTAGGTAGCTTGTGAGACACTATAGATGTGCTCAAACCAGTCATATCATCATAGGACCATGCAAAGATATCTTCATACTCTTTTAGGAATCAGACATACTCTTCCTTCTCTGACGGTGACAGGTGAATGCTTATGCGCTTTTCCTTGACTGTTTCGAAATCCCCTAAGTTAACTTCCTCAGTTTCGTCTAAATTAGACTTAAGCTTATTTTCAAAGTCTTCCACTTCTCTGACAATTTCCTCAGGTATTACATCATCTTCCAGATTCTCTGAATCACTATCCTTATGTTGTGTTGTCTCATTACATGTCACAGTCGTAGTTTCATCGAGGTAGGTAATAATAATGTTGTAGAGAGAAAATATGAGGAATAATAACTACCAAATAGCAATGCATTAAGAAAATTACTGAAAGTATCTTAGATGCTAAATATTGCTTTAAAAAATGATTGATGCTAATTGCCAGACTACCTAGGAACTCGATGGGCTCGGGATGGTACAGCAGTCCAATTTTTTCGAACAGCTCCCCTTTTGATGGTCTGAATAGTAAGGTCTTCCCCCTCATCCTCCTCGACTATCGCACTGCAACCCATGTATTCATCGTCCAGAAAATAGATTCCTTATACCAGCTAAGGCTTCATCTTCCCCAGACCCCCACATCATGTAATCTTGATGAAATGTTTGGTGCAACTATGGTATGTGCTGTTCCAGCGGATAATAAGGACCGCACCACGGTGGCGACCAATCCTGGTACTCTTTCCAAGTATATCCGTACCCAAGCCCGAAAGTTGTACCATGACACTTTGGCTGTAACAGTTTGGTGATCCCTTAGAGATTCTTGCCAAGACCCTCGCCAGGTTCATACCCTATCCATAGCATATGCTTTCTATTTTGTTGCTCCACCATTTTCCTTTTAAATTGCCTGGACGCGCTCGATGCGATGATTTGTTTCTCTACCCAGCTTCCTTCTGTTCTCGATGACTAGAACAGTCTGATTGGTACAGATGGGATTAATCCCGTCTCTATGGATGATAACCTCCTGGTTGTTCCATTCAAACATAACAACCTGGTGTAGAGTAGAAGTCACGGCCCCAGCGGCATGCATCCAGGGTCGTCCCAATAATAGATTGTAGGTAGCAGATATATCCAGCACTTGAAATTCCACATCAAACCAGGTTGGTTCCATCTGTAGCTGAGGTTGATTTCTCCGATTGTGGCCCTTTGAGATCCATCGAACACCTTCACATTCATGATTCCTGTTCATATCTCGTGCAGGCCTTTACTTAACCTCTTCAGAGTAGTCAGTGGACATATATTGAGACATGATCCCCCGTCTATCAGGACCCTGGCGATGAACTTATCCTCAAATTGTATTGTGATGTGGAGCGCCCTATTGTGACTTAGTCCTTCTAGTGGCAGCTCGTCTTCATGAAAAGTTATTTTATGGCTTTCCAGTACCTGCCCGATACTAGTGATATTGGTGAGTACATACTTCACTCAGCAACTTCATAAGGGTATTCCGGTATGTCTCGCAGTTTTGCAGTAGTGATAAGATGGATATCTGAGCGAGAGTTTTGTTCAAATGGTCAACCACAGAGAATTCTCTCGCTTGCACTTTTTTTCCAAAGTTCGTCAGAGCCAGTTTCAATGACAGGTGGCTTAGATGCAGCTTCTTTGATTGTTCCTCCCAAGTGCTTAGGTGTATAAACCCTTCCATTTCTAGTCATGCCTTGTGCTGCACATGTTTCTTCTATTTTCGCTTTTCCTTTCATTCTTGCTTCCGCAACATAATCCCAGGGTATAGCATTAGACTTATAGGATGGTGTGGGTGCTACCATACAGTAAAGGGTGTGGTTACCTCAAATTTAAACGGTGTTGGTGCGGTTACCTCGACTTCAAATGGTTTTTGGGTTTGTACCACAATGGGCATGAGGCTGACTGGAGATGTTATAGGATCATCCCCCTCCCGAATAAGTCCAATTGTCCCCTCCGGGTCGGTATTTATCAAATTCACTCCCTCACCTCAGTGATCTGGGAGAGGATTGTTACGAACATTGGGTGCGACTTCTTTTTCCTGTATGACCTAGATGTCAATCAATGTCTAAATCTTTTCCTTCAAAGTGCGACACTCATCAATAGTATGGCCTTTCATGCCTAAATAATAGGCACATGTCTTGTTTAGGTTAATCGACTGAGAAGAGTTTTCCATAGCAACGACAGGGATGAGAGTGACATAACCAACAGCCTTCAGTCTCTCATACAATTGGTCTATGGGTTCGGCAATTGGAGTGTATTGTCATGCCCTGCAGTCAAAGTTTGGTCTTGGTTTTTGGTAATTTTGGCGGGCAGGTGGTGGTGAGTAATAATATGTGGGTTGGGTGTTATAGGTGTGGTAGGTGGAAGCAGGTTGTTGATATCTGGGGGGTGAAGGCTGGTATATAGGTGTAGGTGTTTGGTATGTGATAGGGGACTTTGAACCTTGGGCTACCATCACAACATCTACCTTTTTCTTCTTCGAGATACCTCCTGGTTGCAGAGCTTTATTTGCGGCCTGTAGTGCGTAGAAATTTATCACCATTCCACTCTTAATTCCTTCTTCTATTGTTTCTCCCAGCTTGATGATCTCAGAGAATTTATGGTTTTCAATAACCATCAGCCTTTCATAATAATGCGGATCATGAGCTCTGACGAAGAACTTATTCATATGTTCTTCTTCAAGTGCTGGCCTCACTTTCGCAGCTTCAGATCTCCATCGAGTAGCATACTCGCGGAAGGTTTCTGCTGGTTTCTTTTTGAGATTTTGAAGGTAGAAAACGTCTGGTGCATTTTCTATGTTGAACATCGGTCCATGAAGTCTGATGCCATTCTCGCCCAGTTAACCCACTTCTTCGGGCTCTGTCTGATGTACCAAGACAAAGCATCTCCTGTGAGGCTTCTCATGAACAACTTCATACGGATCCGTTCATCTTTTCCCACTCCTACATGTTTGTCACATATGTTCTTGAATGTACCTTCAGATCACCAGTTCCATCGAACATTTTGAACTTGGGAGGTTTGTAACCCTCCGGCAGTTCTACATCTGGTTGAATGCACAAATCCTCATAATTCAAACCTTCAATGCCCTTACTACCTTCGACGCTCTGAACCCTGCCAGTGAGCTTCTTGATTTCTTCCTCTATGTTCTTGATGAGCAAGTCCTTCTCGGTTAATTCTGGTATATATAAGGTTTGTTGTGGGGTGTGGGGTAAGTCTTCACATATATGGGATTTCTTTGATGAACTCCGGGGATCTGGGAATAGGAGTGGTCATTGGTTGAGTTTTTAGGATCGGGAGTAGGTTAAGGTGCATTCTGAGGGGTGTGATAAGTAATGGTTTGTGGGTATTGAGCTGGATGATGATGGTGTTGTTGAGGAGTAGGTACCGGTGGAGTGTTATGATTATGAGGAAGTGTGATGTATTGATGTGGTGCGAGCGGATTCGGCGGTGGATTTTGGTTCTGTGTGTTTTGGGGTGGTGTCGGGTTTTGTGCATTTGGATTTTGTTGGTTGATATCAGGGATTTTTAAGGTGAGGGAAAGGTTTGCCAAGTTCCGGACCTGATCAAGTTCTCATTGTAGCTCCAGGATTTTATGTTCCAGCCGTAAGACCAATTCGTTCTGTGTTGGAGTGCTTCGGCCATCTGAAGTTTCAATATTTTCTGCATTGTCCTTTCTGATACCGCTTAAATTATCCATTTTCCCTTCCCTTTGCTTCTTCCTTTAGGATCACTTGGTGGATGAGGAGGTGGAGGACCTTTGGATCTAGTGCGATATGCGGATGATTCCAGTATGCACAAACCAACCTTGGGGAACAGGAATAATCAAAAGAAAGAAAAAACAAACAAAGGTAATCAAGTCAGTAAGGGATATTTAAAGAATGATCATGTAATAAATTCGCATTCTAATTTGGGGACCTCGTTGTGCCCGAGGTAGGCCTAAGCGACACACAGACTTGGAAAAAAATTAATGCCAATAATTACGTCATTTTATTAAGGCGAAAATGAATCAAATCCTTATTAAATCGACAATAATAAGAAAGTTACTAATGGAATTTTCCTTATTACAATCGAAATCTAAAACTAAACTAGAAAGCAGTAAAGAACATCATTTCCTAATCTACATGGCCCTAGAAGGACCTTCCCCGTGCTTGGCTCCCCTAGCTCCATCAATCAGGTTTCGTAAGTTGCACATAGTAGGTAAGCCTTTTCTAGATGCCCTCCCTCATTGTCATCCATGTTCTGAAAATCTGAGAGTCTCTTCCTCATCTTTCCCTCAAGCTCCATCAACCCTTGCTCCAAATATTCCAATCTCCTTGTTGACTTAGTAGAAATTTCCCTCCATTCATTGATTGCTTCCATATCCACTTTGTGTTGTTCCAGATGCCTAGCTTCAGACTCGAAGACCCTTTTGCGTAACATCCTATACTTGACTTGTGTTTTGGAAACGTCATCTATAATCTTATTTTTTAGATTAATTCCCGGCTTGACGTCTCCTGCTATATCGTCTACCAACCATGATGGGTAGAAGTACACATGGCTGGCATGATACCTGTCTGGCTCGATAGTATTCTTTTCCAAAATGACCTTCTGGTTCCATATATGTTGTGCCTCGAACTTGAATGGAATGACGTCCCCTTTAAAATCTACTTTGTACTGGACCATGTTAGAAACTCGAAGTATAACTTGTTTCCTTCTTGTTTGTCTCATTAGTCTTATGGGAGAATAAGGATAGATACCCCTCAACCCGATCAGTACCAGATGAGTAGTCTCTCTTGACCTGATGATGAACTCGCTGCTAGGAAACCATTCAAATATCCAATGTACGTGCTCGTCTGTCAGATTGCTGAAGAAACGTACCCAACTCACAGCATTTCCTAGTTGTGCAAACCTGTATGGGATAGATGTCATCTTCTTTGGGTGATGGTAATCTATGTAGTCATTCAACGGTCGACGCAGAAGCTCTTAGAGATATTCTCCCCTCTGAAAATGTTTTAACAACTAGACTTGTAGTAACAGATTACAACCTTCGAAGTGCCCGAATCCTTGTTTGCACCGATCTAAGGCGTGGTACATTTCAGCTAAGATCATGGAGATGATAGTATAGGTTTGTCCCTCGATGCCTTCCATCAAAGTCCTGGCGACCATGGCTAGACGAGTATGGATCCTTCCCCCCTTTCATTGGAAATATAAAATACCCCAAGAAGCAGACGATGAACATATAAACTCGACAGTATGTCTAACCCAAGGAAGTAATGGCGAGTTCATCATGATGAAGGCGATATGACTTGTTGTGCCTACACCGCTCATAAAGGAATTCAAATGGGAGTATGACTTCTTCAAACAAAGAACCTCGTCATTTTTCTTGAAGCATAGAATATTTAGAAAATCGCGAGGGGTGCGATTCTCTGGCACTAATAACTCTGGACTATCCCATGGCAGCATAGCAAAGCCTCCTATTTCTTCTAGCAGAGAAGTCATTTATATGTCACCAAAACGGAAGATAGGCCTTTTCTCGTCCCAAAACATGATAGCAGCCTCGATCAATGCCCTATTTGGTCGGATCTCTAGAAATGAAGGCAAATTACCAAGGACCCTTCCCACATGATTCTTGTCTCAAGGTGCGAGATTTTTCCACCTATCAAGCAGCAGAGATGGGATGTTTTGGACCATGCCGAACCTGGGGACTCCGTGCCTCATTTTCTGCAAGCAAATAAAGTTATCCTTTTCCTCCTCCAAATCCGACAATTTACACACTAATAATCAACATACTGGCACATTTTCTCCAAGTAATGCACATAACATGATAGCTTCCATTGGAATTGTGGAAATCCCGTCCGACTTTGGGCAAGGCTTATCTTAGTGGGCTATTACGCTAACAACGTCATAACCCGTACTAGGTTTAACATGATGCAAGAACATTTGATGTTGGAGTAAGGTTTCTAAAATGGTATAGATTGGTACTCTCAAGTGGACAACTTGAGAGGAAAAGGCACGGGACCATTGACTGCACCGTTGATCGACTAGTCTACTACAAATAAACCTTTCTAATTTAAAAAGGGTAATTCTTGGAAGAGCGCAGACACTCATCAAGCGCTATGTTATAATTGGAACGAATGGAGTATGATGTGGAGCATGCTTTATGCAGAGATAATAACACGTTGCCAAGTATTTGCATGATAGAATATGTAAAAGCAGTAAATAAGATAGCAAAAGTAAACATGGAAAGAATAGAGAAGAAAGACAAAAATAAGAAGTCAATTTAGTTTATAAAAATATATGCGGGAAAGTAATAAGCAGGTAAAGGAGTAGGGATGGGAAAGGCATGATATGGCAGTCTTAGACAAGATGAAGAGTGGCCATAGCAAATAAAGGTGAATGGGGAGGGGATGTGCATGTCATAGCAAATTTAAACAAATAAAGGCGAAGAAGGGATGTGCTTGTCATAACAAATTTAAACAAATAAAGGTGAATAGGGAAAGGGATGTGCATGTCGTAGCAAATTTAAACAAATAAAGGTGAAGAAGGGAAGGTATGTGCATGTAAATAAAGTAATCCACATAAGTCAAGTTCATTATGGTAAGAGCCTAAGTGTAAATCCCCAGCAGAGTTGCTATGTTGTAGCACCCCGTTTTCTCGCGAAAGCGGGCTTTGACATATTACAACTCTTTTGGATAGGAGATGGGGTGTTAAAAGAAAAGAAGAGCCTCCACCTAAAGATTTTTAAGGTGCGTTAGAGAACCTATTATGCAAATAACTTTGTTTGACTAGTCAACGCCATCAAAGATCAAGTAAGGGCTCAAATTACCTCTAAGAGAAGATGTTAGGCACTCTTCGAGGTCCACAAATGTGGGTCCTGGACGAACTCAAGACTATGTGGATTACAATTAGGCAAGATAAATAAAGAGAGTAAGGGTTAAGGAAATTTAGTGTATCACAATGAGAAATAAGGATTACAAGGATATAACTATTAAAATCTATATTAGATGATTAGAAGAATAAAGAAGAGAAGGGGGGTCCTAAGTTTTTTAGCCTAAAGTATTACCTAGTGCAACATAAATAATACTTCGTAACTCCTTTGTGGTAGGGAGTTACTCATATTATCCAGCAGGCACAGACTATCTGTAATGACCCGACCGGTCGTTTTGAGCTCTAGCGCGTCGCTCAGTGGTTCGAAGTCATGAAAAACTTCATTTCAGGTATTATGACTTGTGCGTATGGTCGGAGTTGAAATTCAGGAAGTTCCAGGTCAAATTGGAAGGAAAATTCTCATTTACGAAGCCTTAAGTTGAAGAAATTGATTAAGATTGGAATTTTGAGCAAACGACCTCAGAACCAGGATTTGAAGGTTCCAGCAGGTTTGTATGATGATTACAGACTTGGGTGTATGTCCGTATCGGGTTTTGGATGACCCGGGAGAGTTTCGGCATATATTACGGAAGTTAGCATTTTAGTAGAAATTTCATAAGTTTGGGTTGGAAGGACTTTCAGTGTTATAGATGTCTGTTTGGGATTCCGAGTCTGGGAATAGCTTCGTACGGTGATTCTGGAGTTGGGAGCGCGATCGGAAGTGAATTCGGATGTCTGTAGGTTATTTTATAGTCATTTGGCTGAAGTTAGAAATTTGAAGGTTTTTTTGAAGAATCCGACCGAAAGTGAAAATTTTGATATCGGGGTCGGAATGCAATTTCATAAGTAGGAACAGGTCCATAATGTCGAATATGACTTGCTCGCAAAATTTGATGTCATTCCGAGTAGTATAGGTCGGTTCGGCGCATCGTTATCGAATTCAAGAACTTAAAGTTCTTAAGTTTGATTTTAGGGATTTTGAGGTGTGATTCTGAGTTTTAGTGTTGTTTTGGGTGTTCCGAAGGCTCAAGCAAGTACGTGGGATGATTTGGGACTTGTTGGTACGTTCGGTTTGAAGTTTCGAGGGCTCGGATGAGTTCCGGGTAGGTCCCGGGATGTCCTTAGGCTTAATATATAGTTGTTGCAGGTCACAGAAGTCAAATCTCTGAACCCACCACCGCGGTCCGCGGTGGGGGGCTTCGCGGCCGCGGTCGTGTTTTCGAGGTCCGCGGTGGAAGAGCTAGCCCACTGGTTCGACTTCATAGGCCTATATCTTTTGATATCCAAGAAATTTTGATATGATTCAAAAATGAAAGTTGTAGCCCTTCGTGTCTAGTTTCCACAAAGATAAGGAAATCATAATTTGGACATCTGTAGAGAAAGTTATGGCCAAAATATTAAAGCATGTCACTGCAGTCATTCTTTTCTTGGTTTTCTTCAGTTTTTCTTGACTTTGCTAGCGCGGCCGTGATCCCTTTTTCGCTGACCCCGGTGGGGGGCCTGAGAGGAGTATAAATAAGTGGTATTTCAGTTATTTTCATTTTTCAAGACCCCAAAGACATACGAGGCGATTTTTCAAACACTCTTTCTTCTCCAAAATGCTGGTAAGTGATTTCTAACTCATTTTCTTCACTCCTTAACTTCTTTTTACAAGATTTCATCCTAGCATCTAAGGATTTCCATGGAAAAATCAAGATTTGGGTAGTAATTTAGGGTTCTTGAGGAATTTGATGAATTACTCATTTATTGCTATGAATTTAAGTAGAAATCATATATTAACGATCCTTAGGCTATGGGTGAGTGATTCTTCGAGAAATTTCGGAATTCGAGCGTGCGGGCCCGGGGTTGAATGTTGGGAATTCTTCAAGAATGTCGAATTTATTGAATAAATAGGATAATTTCCCTACTTTGAGCATGAATTGATATAATTGTACAATATTTGGCTAGTTACGAGTCCTCGGTGTAGAGTTCAGAGTTTCGGGCGCATCCTTGGTCCGAGAGGTAGATTCGACACGAGGTAAGTCTCCTTTCTAACTTAGTGAGGGGGAATCGTCTCCCTAGGTGAATTAAATACATGTTATTATCTTTGGGGGCTACGTACGCACAAGGTGACAGGAGTCCGTGCGTAGCTACTATTATGCCATGTCCGGGTAGCCTAGGACCCACTAGCATGCTTTATGTGTGTACCTGTAACCCTGCCTGTAATATTAAACTGCTAACATGACCGAAAACGTGATTGAAAGTTTGAAAGAAAACTAGAGTTCATATTGTTAACCCTCTAAAAGGAGAATTATTTCCGCTGTGAATATATGTGTACCTGGACTGGGACGTATCATGGAGTATTACTAAACTGTACAAATGAGTTTCAAAAACAAAGATTTCAAAACCTATATTTCATGTTTCTTTTAATAAAGACTTTATCATTTTCCTGAGAAAAATGGCTTTCTTGATAAAATACGAATTTATTATGTGGATATGTGTAACTCTGGATGCCTGAGTCGCTTGAGTGATTCATTTGCAGGAAGACCCTATATTTGTGTATGTATACTTATGAGCACCTGAGTCACATGTATGATTTGCGAGCAGGCTAGCCGTATTATATTGAGAGGTGCACTTTTGGGACGGGCCGATCGATCCTTTGGCAGTGCACAGAGAGGATTATTATATTGAGAGCCGCACTTTTGGGACGGGCCGATCGATCCTTCGGCAGTGCATAGAGAGGTTGACTATCTTATGACTCCGGCTGGTTGTCTTACCCTTGTGTGCGCATGACTATTTGGTACTATTCTATTGGTGTTGGCTTGACATGTATTTGAGAAAAAGGAAAGTGCACATTGTTGATTATTCTCAGTGGTTACCTGGATTTCTGTACTTGATATGTACTCGTTGCTCACTGTCTTACATGTCTATTATATTTCATCGTATTCTGTCATATGTTGTATTGTCGGACCTTAGTAAGAGTCTAATTTCCCCCCTCGTCACTACCTCTCTGAGGTTAGGCGGGCGACTTACTGAGTACACATTTTTGTTGTACTCATGCTGTACTTGCTGTGCATTTTATTGCACAGGTACTTTCATAGCAATATGGAGGATTCGGAGACTTAGGCGAGATGCATCTTCCGGAGGCGATCCGCAGCTGACAGAGTCACCTTCATACTGTATCTGTTTCATTTTAAATTTCCTGATCCAGTCGTATTTCGGACAGGCTTTGTAATATTTGTAAAATTCTTAGAAATTGCTCATGTACTTGTGACACCGGGTTCTGGGGACGTGTTGGGATTTATTTCATTAAATTGAATTGATGTGTTGTCGTATTTAAGTTTACTAAAATTTATTTATTTGATTATGAAATGCAAGCAAATGTAACGATTTCGAAAATGTTAAAACTGGAAAGTTATTTCAATTAATTAATGTTTTGGCTTGCCTGACCTTGTGTCCGGCACCATCACGACCTTAGGGATTTTGGGTCGTGACACTATCATCTCCTGCTACCTGATTACTATGTTTAAGTTGTTTACCTAAAAGCGCTCTAATTCAATTCTAAACCGTACCCTATGTGTGCACTACACGTCCATACCTATTGTCCAGGAGGTATTAAACCTCTATTTGGGTGGTTCTAGACCTTACTTAGGCTGCTCAAAATGTTAAAACAAGGCGACATACAAAACACATAGGACTTCATGTAAAGTCAGTTAAGGGCTGAAATTAACCTCCACAATTAAACAACAAATGCACGCAAAACAGGTTCTCACATTGAGCATTGGACAGTTTCAGAACTAAAGCCAATTAAAAATCATTAAGCCCTATAGACATGGTTTCTATATGACCTTGTATTAAAACGAGCATGCATAACATTACTGCTTTTAGTGGCTTAGACGAGGAAGAAATAAACCATTTGTGAGCTTTGAGGTTGTTAACGATGGTTTGGATACCAATTTTAGAGAGGAGACATTGTCCTATAGGATGATTTCTAATAGTGATGTAGCTAACAGATGAGAATACTTTTGGGAACCCCCCTTGACAAGTGGATAAACAATATTAAGTGAATGGAAATGTCCTATAGATAGGATCTCTAGCAATTGACAATCGAACCTTGATTTTATAACAATTTACCTCTATGAGTAGGTTATCTAGGCGGAGAAATAACAATAACAGTAGCTAATTGATTAATTAAGGTCCTATAGACATGCTTTCTAAGTGAAAATCAATAGAACATAAGCTAGTGAGATCCTATAGGCATGGTATCTAATGAACATGAAAGGGTTATGCAAATTGGAAGAATGTTTATTTCCTATAGACATGTTGTCTAGTAACACGTAGCAGTAGACATAGCAATAAATGAAGCATTTGAACCCATGCTTTGATGGTAGACGAGTAGTGTGTGTGTGATTCTCCTAATGAAATGATTTCTGACAGTGCACCTAGAAAATGAAAGGCATATATAGCAGGTTGGATAACAAGTAAATCGTATGAATCCTATAAGCATGCTTACTACCCTTTCATACAAACATTAAGTATACTCGTTTCCCCCAATTTTACTAACACCCCCAATTGCTTATTACAACGTTATTACATACCCAGTAATGAATGTAATTACAAGGAATTATACAAATAATAACAATGGATCTATAACAGACCCGACAGAAATACCCAGCATTGCTTGGGCCTTCAACTAACCTATTTCTTAACCAAATTAATGCACCCCGATTAACAGGGAACTATATCCATCAGCACAACCCAGAAATCACAGAGGAACCCAAGTCAAAACAAGACAGCCACAGATTGACCACATGACCAAACATCGAGTTACCCAGAAATCACTTAAACAACACGGCTTGCATGTTCAATAGATAGAATGAGGAAAGAACTGAGTGTCAGAGATAGCTCAGATATTAGAAGTAAAGAGAGTGGCCAAAAGACCCCAAGTCCTGGTATGTCAGAGTTCACAAGGGTATCAAATGGACCCCGAGCAGTGCTCACACTAGGGAGGTCAATAGTAAGAGTCTTGGTGGTCTTGGCTTTCAGCCGGCCAAGAATGATAGGTTCAGAATAGCATAGGTAACATATGAGAGTGAGAGGACAATGGTTAAGGAACATAATTTGACAAGACGTACTTAGTTTTAGGAAGAAAGCATAGCAAAGTAAAAACCACAGAACAGTTAATCAAGAAGGTCAACAGAACTTAGAAGCAGGTTAGACACTTAGCAAAATAACACGTCGGCAGAAAGCACATTGGGAGTTAGAGGAGAATCAAATTCCCTAAGATTAAAAGATCAACCAGATTTTCATACTAAGGTGCATATTATCAAACAAGTCTAGGTGGGGCACTAACTTAAAATGTTTAAAGCTTAAAGATCCAAATTATGCTAAGGATTCATCACAATATCATAAGACAGCCATTAGTTATATCATGAAGCAGAAAAGTATCAAACATGGTATGGAAACACAGACTAAGATAACCATTCTAAAGGTTTCAAACAGTTACTAAGGATATAGGATTAAACAAAATAGAGACATGGTATGAGACACATTAACAGGGGAGCAGATCATAGTTGATAGAAAAGGTCTTAACATATATTAGGACACATTACATGTGCAAGTCTGTCATTGCAGAGATTCAAAACAGAGTGGGAAAGCAATCTCATGTCAAATAGCAAATGTAGGCATTCAGGTATTGACATAGTAGACTAATGAACTAAAAAAGGTTCGACTTATTCAGATGAAGCACATTCAAATAACATACCTCAGAATTGGCAACTTTTAGGTAAAATTAAATACTAAAGAGGTTCAAAATAAATGCAAAACTATTAAAGTTGCATACAGGGGTAGACCACAATGCATTAGCTAAACGAACTTGAGAGGGTTCAAATTATTCAAATTAGGCATAAACATGTCTTAGAACTGGCAGCATTAGGTGAAATTAAATGCTAAAGAGGCTCAAATCAAGTGCAAAGCTAATCAAAGTTGCACACAAAAGTAGCCCAGAAACACACTAAGCTATAAATTTCAGAGGGTAAGAATGTGCGAATCATAAACACATTAGAACGAAATTGCAAAGCCAAGCAACTTACCAGTTAAACGGACAATAAGAAATACCAAATTCCACAATGTTCTAAGCATCAACAAAGAATAAGAAACCATAATCTCAATGCGTCAAAGTTCCCAAGGGCTTCAAAGGAACTCCGGGAAGTGCTCGTACCAAGAAAAGGTTGAAAAGTTGAATCGTGGTGGCCTTGGATTTCAGCCGACCAAGAATCAAGGTATAGAACAAGAGAATGAGAGAACAATAAAGTGATAGCTCCAACTTTTTAGTGAAAATATAGCAATTAAGGTCTGTCTTAAAGGGGAATGGGGAAGGGTTTATATAGTAGTAGAAATCCGGCAAATAAACAAGGAAATACTGTAAAATTATCATAAATAAGGAAAAAATATCAAGAAGAATCAGTAAAACTCACATTAGGGAAAATTTAGGTAAACCCTAGTTGACAGAAATCGAAGATTGGCCGGAGATCTTGGCTAATCGGACTCGTATAGCCTTGCCATGATGCATATGGACAACATATCATCGAGAGTATGAAGGGTAAAGCTAATATCCCTTGATTTGGAGGTTTACACTTGCCAAAATAGAGCAAATACTTATGTAACACCATGGAGAAACACCCAGTAATGAAGGAACACTGATATGGTAAGTAAATAATGAGGGAATCCCATTATCAGTGGGATTAGAAGAGGGAATTAATGGGAGGCGGCTAGGGTTTTTCAGAAGAGAGAGGGGAGATTGAGTGTTTAGGGGCCGCGGGTTGGTAGAAATGGGCTAGGTTTTGGGTAAGGGGTAATATAAAGGAAAGGGTAGGTTAATTATGGGTCGTTGATCATTTAAGATCAACGGCCAAGATTAAACGGGGAAACGGGGCGGGTTATTAAGCGGGTTGCGACCGGTTTAGGTACAAGGGTCACCTGGTTTGGGCTTGGGGTTTATTGAGCTAAGATGCTGGGCCATTTTGGTCCGAAAAATTTGTTTAAATTTGGGCTACTATTTGAATATGCAAAATTATTATAAATAATTTATAAAAATGATTAATAAATAAATCAAAATAATATTTATGCACTAAAATGATTATGAATAATAATTTAACATTACAAAAATATAAAAATACTATTTTGACACAAATAACATAAATAAAATCAATTATGGATGAGTATAGGCTATTACCGCAAAATTGTTTAAATAGCTTAAAAAGGCTAATGTAATTATATAAAATGAATTAAAAATATTTGAAACATGTATTATAGGTGAAAATAATAATTTTAGGTAACTAAGTTATCAGAAAATAATTTTAAGGAGTAATTAATAATTACTCAAGTAATTTAAGTACAGGAAAATCAATTTAAAAGCTCTAAAAATTATGGAAAATTATAGAAAATGCTCGTATAGATTTATAAGCTAAATAACGATGCAAAAAATGATATTTCGAAAGTAAGTATATATACTATTTGAGAAAATATGAGGACAAAATTGGGTATCAACAACCTACAAGCCAAGTACCAAGCAATTTGGAGAGGAATCAATGAGTTGGGGTTGAGTTATGCGTTCAAAAATACAAGGGATATAAATTTCAATCTGGTTCGGGAATTTTATATCGGGTTTGATCCATAGGATCCTGAACAGCTGGTATCGATTCGTTGAAGGTTGATAGATTTTTCAGCCTCGACAATATGTAATTTCTTAGGTGCTCCGGATGTTCCTCAGGAACCATTGGACTACTTAATTGTCTGTCCTACATATAGAGAGCTGAGACACACACTTTGTGGTGTCAATTCCGTGGCGGCTTGGGTTTGGGATAAGAAAATAAATTGTCATAGGAAATTCCCAAGAAGAAGATGAGGGCAGAAACTCAAATATGGCTGAAATTGATTAATACACGGCTCCTACCTTGCAATCATGACACGCTTATTAGCCGTGAGAGGACGTGTGTGCTATATTTCCTCATGACTGGGCAGAGGGTAAATGTGGGTCATTTGATCCGCTACCAGATGTCTCTAATGAGAACTAGCAAGAGGATCGATCGAATGCCATTTGCAAATATGCTAACTCAGTTCATGAGACAAGAAGAGGTTGAGGAGGAGGAAGAGTTCAATCATATCATTTCTCAGCCCCTACAACAAATGGACATTACTAGCGTACAGATTAAGGAAGAGACTACCATGCTATCAATGACAGGTTCCGAGCGCAATGCTCGTGATGATAGATTTATGGCCCATTTATATAGGATGATGGACTTGCAGCATCGGATCGAGGGACGGCCGGCCACGATATAGGAGAGGGTCGTACTGGAGGAGCGGTTCCCGCTCAATGCTCATGCTCAGATGCTAGTTGGGCTAGGTGATGGATATAGACTCCCAAAGGATGAGGATGTCAACACACCTGAGTAGTCCGAGGCCGATCCGGAGAAGTCAAATGATGAGGATGATGATGAGGGGGAGGAGGAAGCACAAGATGAGGAGTGGCCAGCCTCAGAGGAGGATGGCGATGATGCAACTTGATCAGGGAGTTTTCCTACACTATACTCATTTTTTCTTGTTTTATCAGTTTGTGTATGCACTGAGGACATTGCATGAAATAAGTGTGGGGTGGTAACTTGTAAATATTAGTCTTGTTTTAGTTTTTTTTTTTTTAGTTAGTGCCATCTTAGTTCTTTTTTTTAGAAAAAAAAAAATTTGTGTCGTCTTAGCCTTTTAGAAAGAAAAAAAAGTAGAAAAAATTGGACTCTTCCCGACGATGGATCTCCTAGATAGTTTTCTTGAGGGAATTAAGTCTAAATAAAAAAACAAAAAGAATTTCGTGTAGGTAGTGTAGCAATTCCCCCTTGGTTTTTCTTTGTGTCGCGGTTCTTTTCCAAGGGTTTTTAGTTGAACCGCGTGTAGTTAATTTTAATTTTTAGGAGTAGAAAACACTGTACTATGAATTGAATGGCAGCGATATCTCTTGACTTTGTTATGCCTTGAGAATTGTGAGTACTATGGTTTTGACACTTAGGCTCAGTTTTTGACTCTATTACAAGTACCTTAAATTAAAGATTCTTAAATTTTCTTAACTGCTTTGACGGGAGTGTCATGATAAAACCAATCCTAAGTGAGTTATGTGTCATGTGTATGTGAGGTTTGTATGAATTATGTGCATTACAGTTGATGTCTATAACTTGCCTCGTGTGTATGCAAAGTGAAATAGTAGTCTTGTTCAGTCTGGGAAGTGATATAGGTATTTCGTTGTTGAGCCAGATATATATATATATATAGTTTACCTACCTAAATGTTATGTAACGTAGTTAACCCCTTTGAGCCTATAATATTGTTTCTTTGGTAACCACATTACAAGTTTTACCCCTTTGTTTGAATCGACCATATATTTGAATCTTGTCACATCTCATGACTTTGTGATGAATTATGTAAAAGTTAAAGTGTGGGGTGGTGTTTTGACTTTTGAGTGGAACAAATGAAATAAGGAGAAAGATGCACCGTTCCGAAAAAATTATATCAATAAAAGCCACTTGGATTGAAGAAAAGCAAAAAAATATATATATAGTTGTATTGTGTGAAAGAAAAATATATTTCTTGATGGTGGTGGCTAGTTATATAATTGTGCTTAAAGAAGTATGGGGTAATATGAATATATATAAAGGTGGAGTTTTAATTTGACATAAGTATGAACTTGAGTGTTAAAGTATATGTATAAAAGTGCTTAAGGGAGGTGTAGTCACTCATATCCAAATGTATCATACCCGACCCGCAGCCTACATTACAACCAATTAAAGTCCTATTTGATCCTAAACTGAATGAGCTCGATTAGTACAGTATTACACTACGGGCAAGCCTATGGTGCATCATTTGTGGCATATGAATGTTATTTCTGAGAGCGAGCGAATTCTTCCTATCTTGAGTTCCTACTGTCTTAAAATTTATTGTGTGTGGAACTAATCTCTTTTGTTGGGTGAGGAAACGTGATTCATGATGGAAAGGTAATGTCATTGACCTCCATATTAGAGTAAGTAAGTGAATTGTGAATAATGCATGGTATTTGTGAATCAAATCTCGAGGTGAGGATGTTACACCGTTGTGCTTAGTATATTTTAAAGATTCTTAGTGTGACGAGTTAAGTGAATGGCATAAAAAGGTCGTGTCTCTATGAGTAGTTTGATTGCTCGAGGAAGATAAAAGTTTAAGTGTGGGGTATTGATGTGTGGTTATAATTTCATATTTTAGTATATTATTTATCTTACATTTTAGGTGCTTTAATACTAAACTATACTTTATTTGCGCGTAATGGAGTCTATTTTATGTATCGGCACATTGGAGATGAAATTAGAGCAAAAGGAATATTTGAAATAATAAGAGTGCTCGAAAACAGTTGGAAAGAAGAAAGAATGAATTGAGCAGTGAAAAGATGAAGAATCTGGCGAGGCAAGCCTCTGAGCTCGCGTGGAAGCTGGCGAGGCGAGCCTTTGAGCTCGCGTGGGATCAGGCGACGCGAGGGATAAGGCGAGGTCGAGCTCGCATGGAGGCAAGCGTCACATGGTCTAGGGCGAGGTGCATCTCGCGAGGCACGGTCTGAGGTGATCCTGATCCGGATTTTGAAGGCTTATTTCGTCTCTTGGTTTGACTAGGACTTGGCCTATGTCGTTTAGGCCTTTTCCTACATATATAAATAGACATTAAGCACCACTTTTGATGGAGTTTTTTTTCAATCGGAGGCAAGAATAGCTCGTGGAACAACTGTTGGGGGATAGAATCATCGATTTCTACATTCCTTCATCTTTAATTTGTAATTTATTTATGCAAAATATTTGGGATATTGTTACTATGAGTATGAGTAGCTAACCCTCTAATCTAGGGTTGTGATGGAACCTATTGGAGGATGATTTTCTTGTTACGTTAATATAGATTTGTCATAGTATTTTCTCTATTTGTTCAACTACGTGTATATTGTGGTTGGTTGAAGAGCTCTCAATCGAATGTGCCTATTTAGTATGTATTACTCGGAAGAGGGTGCATATTTAGGTAGTTGTTGAACAACATCACTCCTAACGTATATGAGGGATCAATACGGAGGGTTTAAAGGTGGGATTAGGAATAACAAAACCTTGGTGCGATCCGAGTGAGCCGTAACTTAGTGCTAGCTAGTGTAGTTCGGAAGAATATATCTAGTAAATTGTGGTAGTTACTCGAGAGAGAATTACGACACTCAGTGAGCTTATGATCGGTAGAGAAAACTTAGGCAAATTTATAGGAAACGTAGCGGAAATGATTCCGACAATAGGGGAAATCATAACCTTAGATCGTTTCAAATATTGTTTACAACTTGTTCATAGTTAGTTATTAATTATTGCATTTTCATTACGTGATATTTAGTTAGTAAACATCCAATTTGTTATTTAAATATTTCTGAAGATTGATTGCGTGAATCTGTGTGAGTCTAATAGTTGTGATTAATAGGCTAATTCCTTGTGGGATTCGATTCCGAACTTGTTAACCGGAATATATTTGTAACGATCGCTTAGTCCTTTTTATAAGGCATAGTTGGGTGTGATCATATATGCTGATAGTCTTAACAATTTTAAATCATCATTGTATTTAATTAACCTATTGTATCCTGTTCTACTTTCTAATTTATTAATTTCGCTTATTATGAATGATTACCTTTACTTATCTATTAGGTTACTCGATAATGCAAAAAAGTTTACATGTACCACCGGTATAAAAGTTATACTTATGAAAACTACTCCCAATATGAGAATGGTGTCGTCTTCTTTTTTAAGTTGTATCTCATTCGGTGTTTGATATATTTATTGGGTTTCGATTAATTTGGATTAGTACTGCGTATGTCTATTGAAAGAGAAAGCACTCTCTATCAAGAATTATTTTCATTCAGGTGTTCGAACTCCAAACAAATGCGAAACCAGGATTCTAATTTTATGAGTTTTGAATTTCAGAACGACCACTTCAAGTATTAACAGCTGGGTTCTAATTAATTTAGTATTTATACATTTTAATGACTTTCTCAACATAAATATACTATTTGAGCAAAAATTGAACTTCTAAAAGGGCTTCTAACTTTTGTCCCTAACTCTATATCTCTAGTAAAAAGTGAAGAAATTTTATTCATCCGATCACAACTCTAGTGGCGTATTGTCATCTTTACTCAGTGGTTGACTAGCCACTTGTCAATACTTGCATGTGTTTTGTTACACTTCTTCAAGTTTTTGGTATTCAACTAGATGGTCGTTGTCCTTTTTCTGGTCAAGAGTATTTTGGCTAAATTCTTTATGACCTTTTGAGTCTCACCAACCTAAGGTTTTAGTCAAGATTTCAATCTTGAAAGTTTCAAACTGACTACCTAACGTCCTAGACTTTTGCAACTCGATAATCATTATCTTGAACAGAATTTTAGTAATGGGAAGAAAATTAAAGGAAGGGTTTGAGTGAAAGTGAAGGCAATAAGGAATTGCCTAAATTACTCTTGAGTCATAGAACTTATTGGATTGTTACGAGCAGAACGAACGAATGAAGCTTGCTTTGGAAGAAGCAATCTGTTACCGAATCATTTTATTAGGAATAGTAAGAGCCTCAATAAGAGCCTCTTTCAATACTCAAAATTTAATATTTAAAGCGAATTTTCAAGTAAGTATTCAAATTTTAGCTCTTTGGGGTCGTAGTTGAAAGACTTGAACTCAAAACTCATTTACGATTGAGTTGAGAATTCATAATCCATAAAATTAATGAAAGAATTTACTGTTTTACTTTGAAGCATAACAACCATCTATTTATTATCTGTCTTGGGTCCTTCTTTATCTGGCTTTTTAAGGTCTTCGGTACACCTATCAAAAAAATATTTGACAACATCGACAGAGATGTTTAACAATATTAGTTATCTAATTTTTTCCTGAAATGAAAATTATGTCCCTTCTTGAATAATAATTGGAATTGGGGAAAAAAGTATAATACTTCCTTGATTTTCCATTTATTTAAAATTAAAGCGGCTGATAAAAAGGATGTTCGGTAGTATCTTTTAGCTGGTTGAAACTGTATTTGTTCAATTGGCTTTCATTATAAACAAGAGTAAGCTAAAAATTTACTGGCATTCGTTGTTTAATGAAGTAAAAGTATTTTGATACAGTGAGACCTTTCTATAACAGTATTCATATATAACAGTCATTCACTATAAAAGTCAAATTTTCCTAAGAACCGATTCTTAAGTTATATTTTACTTTTCTATAATAGCATTTTACCTATAACAACAACAACGATATTTATAGCATAACGCCTTTTGTAAAATTATCTCTTTATAACGGCCATGTAGAATATTTAAGATTACTAATAGTAATTCTAAAAATATGCACACAATCTTTTCCATTAAACTAAGTTTCTATCTTGCATGGGATATAAGGTTTGAAGATTTGCACATGATATCTTTTCTATTGGACAGATTTCAAAAATATTTATAAATAAAATTTAACTATTAAGTTTTTAGATTGTTTTCAAAGGAAAGCTATTGGATATCTTTTTGTTGAAACTTTGGAAACCAATTTTCGTCAATTCATGTGTTATATCTCTAGTAAGAGAATGAAATCTACGAAACAAACTAAAATTACAAATTTCTTTCCTCAATCATGAAAGAATTTATTTTTCTATGTAGCTTTGAAATGTCTGCCTTAGAGTTTAAATCTTTATACAGTTAATTATGAATTTATTAATAATGTATTTCTTTAATATTTAACTAGTGAAATATGCATATCTTTTGAGATTTTAAATTTGAATAATTTTTTTATATTTTATATGTAACATTAAAAAAAGAAAAATTGATTTTTAGATTAATGTTATCTATAACAGTCAAAAAATATTGGGCGAAAATCAGTTATACCCCCAACTATACCTTCAAAATCAAACTCCCCTTTTAACTTTGAACAATAGTCATTCTCCTCCTTTATCCAATATAATGTCTATTTTGCCTTCGTCATATTCTTTTTGATATCTCAGCCAGTATTCCGTACCTACGCTGGGGCACGACTAATCCGGATTCGCGCTGGGAAGTCCCATATTAGGGGTAAAGCGCTCTCTAACAAAGACGACTCCATACCCAGGGGCTCGAACTCGAGACTTGTGGTTAAGGATGAGGGAGTACTTACCACTTCACCACAACCCTTGTTGGTACCTTCGTCATATTCAATCTTTCTTCTATGCACTACATTTATATTGTATATGATATTTTATTTTTTAACCTAGGTATTTTATATATAGTATAAATCATTTTTTAAAATCTTATTATAGATATTATTAAGTAAACTCATTAACATTATAAGTAGATTAATCATTCTATAAAATTGTTTAATCTAACTTTATTTTTTTTACTATTGTTATTTTATTATAAATGACTTTGATGGTTATTAATGAAATACTTTCTAAATTGTAAGTTAAAATTCAGTCAGATAATCTTTTGAAAATTTATTACTCTATTCGTTTCAATTTATGTGAACCTATTTTTTTTTTTTGTCAGTTTTTGAAAGAATGATCCATTTTTTTATATTTAAATAATATTTAACTTTATGAGATGATTTACAGCTATACAAAAATCTCTGACATATTTTTAATCATAAATTTCAAAAAATTTCATTTATTTCTTATGTTCAGTGCCTAATCAAATAGTTCATCAAAACTGAAACAAAGGATTCTAAAATCTACCTCTAATCTTATTAACTGTCTTGTTTTACCTGCATTGAAAAACGTCTGTAAAGTTTTCACTCTCTTTTATTTTTCCTTTGTGTAAATAAATATTATAATTTTATTAGTATTTATAAAATTAAGTTTTTCTTATTCTGCTCATTTATTTTATAATAGGATGTTATTTACTAATATAACTAATTATACTATTTTTTTCTTGAAATTATTTTTAATTCTGTTACGTAGATTGAAAATAAAGGTAAAAGTTACAATTATAAATAAAGAGAAAACAAAGACAAAGTTTGAGAATGTGAGGGTAAAATGCATATTTAAAAAAAAAAATAACATAAAGGGGGGAAAATGATTATTGTTCAAAATGGGAGAGGGGGAGGGGGGTGGTTGATTTTGAAGGTAAAGTTAGGGGATGTAAATATTTTCACCCAAAAATAATTTAAATGTCAAATATTGTTATATGTGTATAACAATCATTCACTATCGATGATTGGCTATAATTTCATAATTTTAGTACATTACTTACCTTACACTTTAGGTGATTTAATGCTAAACTATACTATATTTGCACTTAATAAAGTCTATTTTATGTGTAGATACATTGGAGATGAAATTGGAAGATAGTGAATATTTAAAGTGTAAATCATGCTCGAAAACAATAGGAAAGAAGAAAGAAAGAATTGAGTAGAGGGAAAATGAAACAGCAAGCGAAGCAAGTCCAGTGGCTCGCGTTAGAGAAGGCGAGGCGAGGTCTTTAGCTCACGTAGAAGCGCACGACGCACGGATAATGTCGAGATTGAAGCACGCGGTAGGTCTTGCGCTGCATAGTCTGAGGCGAGGTGAAGCTCGCGTTTTGCCTCGCGAGGCGAGGTCCGTAGCGAGCCAGATACAGATTTTAAAAGCCTATTTCGTCTCCTTGTTGGACTTGGACTTGGGCTATGTCATTTAGGTCTTTTTCTACACATATAAATAGTCATTAAACACCACTTTTGAAGGAGTTTTTGCAACCTGAGACAAGAATAGCTGGTGGAACAACTTTTGGGGGAAAGAATCGTCGAGTTCTACATTCCTTCATCTTTTCTTTGTAATTTATTTTTGTAAAATACTTGAAAATTTGTTACTATGAATATGGCTAAACTTCTAATATAGGATTTTGATGGAACCTATTGGAGGATGATTTTCCTATTACGTTTAATATAGAGTTGTCGTAGCTTTTCTCTATTTGTTCAACTACGTTTATATTGTGGTTGATTGAAGAGCTCTCAATCGACTGTGTCTATTTAGTGTGTATTACTCGGAAGAGAATGCATACTTAAGTAGTTGTTGAACAACATCATTCCTAACGTATGTGAGGGATCAATACGGAGGGTTTAAATGTGGGATTAGGAATAACGAAAACTTGGTGCGATCTGAGTGAGTCGTCACTTAGTGTCAGCTAGCGTAGTTCAGAAGAATATGTCTAATAAATTGTAATAGTTACTCGGAAGACAATTACGACAATCAAAGCGCTCATGATCGGGATAAAAAACTTAGGCAAAGTTATAGGAAACGTGACGAAAAGGATTCCGACAATAGGGTAAATCACAACCTTAGATTATTTTAAATCTTGTCTATAACATGTTCGTCGTTAGTTATTGATTACTGCATTTTCATTACTTGATCTTTAGTTAGTAAACATCCAATTTGTTATTTAATATTTCTGAAGATTGATTGCCTGAATTTGTGCGAGTCTAGTAGTTGTACATAGTAGGTTAATTCCCTGTGAATTCCATTCCGAACTTGTTAACCGGATTATATTTGCAACAACCGTTTAGTTCTTTTTATAAGGCATAGTTGGGCGTGATCAAATTTTGACGTCGTTGATGGGGAATTAGTGGTGTTATTAATTGTAGCTAAGAAGTGCTAAAATTCTTAGTGTAGTCAAAAAAAAATTTCATTTTAAACTAAATACATTGAAATTCTAACGTTTGTAGTCTTGGGTGTTACAGGTGCATGCCTAGAAACTCCTCAAGAACTGGTGAATTGTTCGAAGCATTATCAAATCCTGAGAAAGTTTTCAAGGCATTGAATCGTGCAAACAAGAAGGACAAAAAACAACCGAATTCAACAGAACAAATCGAACTAGACATGGATGACGTAATAGAAAACCCAAACAACAGAAATAATGCGAATGACTCGAACAATCAGAGTGTGGAGCATCTTGTGCTAGAAGCAGCCTTGTATGATTGGGCACAACCCACCGCCGAAAATCTGGTAACCGCAATTGCAGTCCCTAAGATACAAGCGAAATCATTTCAAATCACAAACAACATGCTACATTTGTTGCAGAACAAGGGACTGTTCTCATGGTCTTACATTGAAGATCCTCAGCAGCATCTGAAAAATTTTCTGTCGATATGTGTCACGCAAAGGCAACCAAATGTGACACCGGAAGCAATAAGGATGTTGTTGTTTCCATTCTCAGTGGCGGGAGAGGATCAAACTTGGATCAATTCACTCCCCATAAACTCCATCACTACTCGAGAGGAATTAGTCAAGCAATTTTTGAACAAGTTCTACCCACCCAATAAGACTACCAAACAAGTTGATGAGATATAAAGCTTCAGGAAGAAACCAACTAAAACACTGCAAGAAACGTGGGAGAGGTTCAAAGGTATGCTGGTTAAGTGTCCACATCATAGAATTCCATATCATATGTTGGGTCAAAGGTTCTACATGGGATTGGCAGACAGCTTGAAGGACAATGTTGATGCTTCAGCAGGTGGAGCATTTTTTAGCAAATCATTCAGAAAATGCAAGATCTTACTTGATAAAATGGCTCAAAACTCAGGATGGATGACAAGAGAATCTACAAGCACTCCTATCGTTCACTCAGTAGATTTGGACCCAAAAAAATCTATAGCCGAGAATATGGCCACTCTGATGACGCAAATGAGTATCCTCACCAAAAATATTGATGAATCAGGCCAGAAGCAGGTACACGTAGTTGACGCGGCTAATGAGGCTTATGTACACCATGCATTAACCAACCATATGTATGCTCGTGGAATGCTAAAAGTGACAACCAGAACTATCAGGAAAATATGAACTATGTGGCCAACTATGGAGGACAGAGGCAAGGTGGTAAGAATTGGGGGCAGCAGAATCACCAATATAGACCAGCACAGCAGCAGCACAATAATAGAATAAATCATGGGGTTATGCGACCACAGGGTCAAGTTATGCCTTACCAAAGGCAACATGGATACAACCATCAAAATCAGCAGCCAGCTTATCAACAGCCTCAATAACGACAGATAGTGCGACAAGATGATGGGTTGTTTGAAATTAAAGGAATGTTGCAACAACTCATTGAGGCCAGCGGGAAAATGGAAAAAAAAGGTCCACCAGATGCATAAAAAGGTTGTATCGCACGACTCAGCTATCAAAGGCATTGAGACTCAACTAGGAAAAATATCGATGGCTCTGGGACGTTACCTGCGGACACCCATGTCAATCCAAAAGAGCAGGGCCTGAAGCAACTTATGGTGGTGAGTCTAATAAATGGTAGAGATCTATATCTAGAGCAAGAAATTGCTCACGAAAGTCGACCAACTGAAACACTTGTGTCAGTACCCATTTAGGTAGATGATTCAACAGGTTTAACTGAGCTAATGATGCAATATGCACAATAGAGCACAAGCAAAGAAAAAGATGTTGCGAAGGAGACTGAGGTAGTGCAAGAAACGACAGTAGAAGAAGTGCCCGATCAGGATCAAACTCAAATCACAGGAAAGAAGAGACCTCCAGCACCCTTCCCATAGATATTGACCAAATATCCAAATGATGAGTAGTATAAAAAATTCATGGAGATGTTGAAGCAAATCCAGGTGAACATTCCACTGATTGACACCTTGAGGGAGATGCCTAGGTATGCAAAAATGATTAAGGATTTGATGTCTCGCAAGTTCGACTTCCAAGACTTGGTCACCGTTACACTAACCCAGACCTGTAGTGTTGTTGTGACGGGACCCATAGCTGAGAAGTTGTTAGACCCGAGGAGTTTCACAATCCCATGCACAATAGGCAGTTATGCTTTTGTTAAAGCATTATGTGATTTAGGGGCAAGAATAAACTTGATGCCCTTGGCTATCTATAAAATGTTAGGCATTAGAAGAGCAAGACCCACATCTATGTTACTATAGTTAGCCGACCGGAAAGTGAAGAGGCCATCAGGTATCCTTGATGATGTACTAGTGCAGATTGGAAATTTTGTGTTTCCAGCAAATTTTGTCATTCTGGATTGCCCGGTTGACGAGGAGATTCCCATAATTTTGGGAAGACCATTCTTGTCCACCGGGAGAGCTCTAACTGATTGTGAAACTGGAGAGCTAAAAATGAGATTGGACGATGAAGAGATAGCGTACAATGTGCAGAAGTCTATGCGGCGACCAAGTGAATTTGCTAACTTCTCTCTGATACAAGCTGTGGATGTATTTTGGAGGAGGAAGATGAAGCTCTGAATGCTAAAGACCCCCTAGAAGCATGTCTCATAAACTTAGAAGAAGTAAATGGAGAGGACTTGGCGGAGTGGGTGCTGTCTCTTGAAGGCTAAGGGTTCTGGAAAAGAGAGCTCGAATTTGAGCCTTTGCACTTAGAAGAAAGAAAGACTCCTCCAGCTAAGCCATCGATCGAAGAGCCCCCATAGTTGGAACTGAAACCGCTACCACCTCATCTCAGGTATGCTTTCTTGGGACCTAACTCAACTTTACCTGTTATTATCTCATCTGGTTTGTCAGATGTGCAGGAAGAACAACTTTTGCAGGTATTAATAGAGTGCAAAACTGCAATTGGTTGGACCGTTCCAGGCATTAAGGGTATCAACCCGGCCTTCTGTATGCATAGGATTTTACTAGAAGATGGGCACAAACCTTCCAAACAATATCAAAGAAGGTTGAACCCCAACATGAAAGAAGCCGTGAAAAAGGAGGTGCTAAAGTGGTTAGATGCAGGAATCATATTCCCCATCTCCAACAACAACTAGGTTAGCCCAGTTCAATGTGTGCCAAAGAAAGGTGGAATGACTGTAGTGCAAAATGAGAACGATGAGCTTATCTCAAAAAGAACAGTCACGGGATGGAAAATTTTTATGGACTACAGAAGATTGAACAAGGCCATCCGAAAAGACCATTTTCCCCTGTCGTTCATTGATCAAATGTTAGATAGATTGGCTGGGAGGTCATAATTCTGCTTTCTAGATGGATACTCGGGATACAATCAGATCTCTATTGCCCCGGAATATAGAGAGAAAACGCCATTCACCTATCCACATGGCGTCTATGCTTTTCGAAAAATGTCGTTCGGCCTATGCAACGCACCTGCCACATTTCAAAAGTGCATGATGGCCATCTTCACAGATATGGTAGAAGACATAATGGAAGTCTTCATGGATGATCTCTCAGTGGTGGGAGACTCGTTTGATGACTGCCTTAAGAATCTGAAAAAAGTGCTGAAAAGATGTGTGGAGACTAATCTAGTGCTTAACTGGGAAAAGTGCCATTTTATGGTACAAGAAGGGATAGTCTTGGGGAACCTAGTGTCGAGTAAGGGCATTGAGGTGGACCTTGCAAAGGTTGATGTGATAGAAAAGTTACCACCACCCACTTCCGTCAAAGCACTAAGAAGCTTCCTTGGCCACGCCGATTTCTACAGAGGGTTTATAAAAGATTTCTCTAAAATTTCTAACCCCTTGTGTAAACTGCTTGAAAAAGATCACCCTTTTGTGTTTTTTTATGACTGTAGGGTAGCGTTTGAGGAGTTGAAGAAGAAACTGGTGACTACACCAATCACAGTGGCCCCCGACTGGGGGAAACCATTCGAGTTGATGTGTGATGCAAGCGACTATGCTGTGGGAACAATTCTTGGGCAGCAGAAAGATAAAGTCATGCATCCGATCTACTATGAAAGTAGAACCTTGAGCGGTGCCCAACTGAATTACACAGTGACAGAGAAAGAGATGCTAGTTGTGGTGTTCACATTTGATAAATTCAGATCATACCTGATAGGCTTGAAGGTAAATATTTATACTGACCATGCTGCTCTCAGGTACCTAACTGAGAAAAGTCGTGCCTAATTCGATGGGTGCTACTGCTACAAGAGTTCGATTTGGAAATTCGTGACTGAAAGGGAACAGAAAACCAAGTTGCTGATTATTTGTCCAGGCTTGAAGGAGCAGAAAGAAGGTTGAGGTGGAAGAGATGGATACTTTCCCAGATGAATAACTTTTAGCGACGAGCCTTGAGGCTACGCCATGGTATGCGGGCATTGCAAATTACCTGGAAAGCAGTATTGTTCCCTATGACTTGTCTTCTATGCAAAATAAAAAGTTTGTTTGTGATTGTCACATGTATTTCTGGGATGAACCATATTTGTTTAGGATTTGTCTTGATAACATGATCCCGGAGATGCATTCCCGAGATGGATCAATCTTCTGTTTTGCAGGCATATCATGCTTCACCATATGGAGGTCATTTTGGAGGAGTAAGGATAGCTGCTAAAGTGTTGGAGTCAGGTTTTTATTGGCCGAAGTTGTTTAAAGATGCACACTTATGGGTGAAAAGTTGTGATGAGTGCCACAGGAATATTTCCCGTCGACATGAGATGCCCTGAACCCAATTCAAGAGGTGGAAGTATTCGATGTATGGGGAATCGATTTTATGGAACGATCTATTATCTCATATAATAACAAGTACATACTTGTAGCAGTGGACTATGTATTGAAATGGGTAGAAGACGTGGCACTTCCAACAAATGATGTGAAGGCATTTATTGGTTTCCTGAGAAAAAATATCTTCACTCGATTTGTTACTCCAAGAGAGATCATCAGTGATGGAGGCACACACTTCTGCAACCGAGCCTTTGCAAAGTTGTTGGAGAAATATGGCGTTCGCCATAAAGTTTCTACTCTGTATCACCCACAAACAAGTGGGAAAGTGGAGGTGTCAAACAGAGAAATCAAGAGTATTTTGACCAAAACTGTAAATGCTACTCAGACTGATTGGGGCGAGAAAATTGGATGATGCGTTATAGTCTTACCGTACTACATTCAAAACTCTGATTGGTATGTCACCATATAAGTTGGCATTTGGAAAGTCATGTCACTTACCGGTGGAGTTAGAGCATAGTGCCTTCTAGGCGTTACAACAATTAAATCTGGACTTGGAGGCCGCTGGAACTAGTAGAGTCACAGAGATGCATAAACTTGACGAGCTCTGTTACCATGCTTTTGAGAGTACAAGGTTATATAAGGAAAGAATGAAACTGGTGCATGAAAAAACATTCTTGAGCAAAATTTTAAACCAGGAGATGTGGTATTATTATTCAATTCGAGATTGAGGTTGTTTCCGGGAAAATTGAAGTCAAGATGGTCAGGACCATTCCGTGTGCTAGAGATTTATCCCACCGGAGCCGTAGAGATTGCATCAGAAGATGCCTCTCGCAAGTTTAGAGTTAATGGTCACAGGTTGAAACATTACTTGGGCATGGATGAGACGAAAGTAGTATCGGTGACTCATTTGCAAGAGACAAAAATGTTAAGCGAGCCTTAAGTTCGATTGCATGCATCGTTATGCGACGTTAAATCAGGCGCTTCGTGGGAGGCAACCTATTGTAATGTTGTATTCGCCATAACGTGACGTTAACTAAGGCACTCGTTGGGAGGCAACCCAATTCGTAGTTGATTTTTTAGCGTAACTAGTATTTTTCTTTTTGTTTGTAGGCAGTACCAGTGGATCGTGCACTAGACCTCGTGGCGCCAGGTCCCTAGAGCGCTTGGCCAAGCAGAAAGTCTCGCGTCGCTAGGTTTGTATCTCGCGTGGGAGCTTGCTTTGCAAAGGGTACATCGAGGTGCATCTCACGAAAACCCTCGTGTCGCACACCCCATAGCTCGCGTTGGAGCTCACTTCACGAAGGGGATAGCGAGCCAGTAGCCTCGCGTCGCCAGGTAAGTATTTCTTTTTTTGGTTTTCTTTTAATTTCTTTTGTTTTGTTTCTTTTAACCCCTTCTCTTAAAACCTAAAATAAATGCCTCAACCACACTGCCTCGTAATAATATCGCACTCATGCCTCAAGAACACACTTCCAAACCCCCTCCCTCACAAACCCATTCTTTGACAATTTTGAATTGGGTAAATGCATGAAATATAATCCAAATTTTGGGGTTGTTCTTCATAGTAATAATGTGTTTGTGTGTCCCAAACTCATAAACCCCATAGTAATGGTGTTGTTGTTGTGTGCAAAAGTGGCAGCACGGAATTCCCACGCTGATTTGGGAGGCGTGAGGCAATCCCTCATCCCTACAAGCACTCTCATGGCACTAGTGCATGCTAAGTGTTTGTCAAAATTCCTCAAAGGCATTCTTTGTCCCCATTGGAGCCCGAGTCTTCGGGATTGTAATACTAGTGCTATGTCGTCGTGCACCACTTTAAAATTATAAGTGTGGGGTGGCTCACCGATAGCTCGATACTCCAAAATTGGAGAAAATGTCCTTGTGTCATTCCTTGATTCTCAATCTAAAATAACAGCGTGAAGTCTGAGTAACCTCGAAAATTGTTGAACCTTACGTGATGAACTCTTAAGTGTGGGGTCGCAAGACCATATTTTGAAATGTTGCAATGCATCTTAAACTGACTAATGCTCACTTGTGTAGGTATGAACATGCCTCCAAAGATGGACACCGATAAAGGCAAGGGCACAACCACTGCTCCGTCCAAGTCTAAGGATCCCTCGCACCTCCTCCAAAAAAGAGAAAAAGGGGGAAGCCAGTTCAAGTCAGGTCGAAGGACTACAAGCAATGGTAGCCACTCGCCCACAATCTCAGGAACAACAGGAGTTTGGAATCAAGAGCATACCCCCACATTTTAAGGACTTGTACAAGCGTTGTCGGCCGATAAATATACATCCAGAAGCTGCTATTCATGAACATCGCCTACAAGCCAAGTACCGAGCAATCTGGAGAGGCATTAATGATCTGGGGTTGAGTTATGTGTTCAGAAACACCGGAGATATCAATGTCAATCTGGTTCGGGAATTTTATGCCGGTTTTGATCCAAAGGATCCTGAGTAGCTGGTGTCTATTCGGGGAAGGTTAATTGATTTTTCAGCCTCGACAATATGCAATTTCTTAGGTGATCCAGATGTTCCTCGAGAACCCTTGGATAACTTCATCGCCCGTCCTACATATTGAGAACTGATACACACTCTTTGTGGTGTCAATTTTGTGGCGGCTTGGGTTCGGGACAAGAAAACCAATCGCCAGAGGTTGAATGTGGGCCACTTAATTCGCTACCAAATGACCCTAGTGAGAACTAGCAAAATAATTGATTGAATGCCCTTTGCAAACATGTTGACTCAGTACTTAAGACAAGAAGAGGTGGAGGAGGAGAAAGATTTCAATCACATCATTGCCCATCCCCTACGACTAATTTACATTACAAGCATCCGGGTTAAGGAGGAGAATGTTATGCCATCAATGACAGGTGTCGAGCACAATGCTCGCGATGACAGCTTTATGGCCTATTTATATGGGATGATGGACTTGCAGCTTCAGATTGGAGGACGACCGGCCACTATTGAAGAGAGGAACATCTTGGAGGAGCGGTTTTTGCTCAATGCTCATACTCAGCAGATGGTTGGGCTTGGTGATGGCGACAGACTCCTAAAGGCTAAGGATATCAACACACCAGGGTACTCCGAGGCTGAGCCGGATGATGATAATGATGAAGAGGAGGAGGAGGAGGAGGAGGAGAAGGAGGAGGATAAGGAGTTGGAAGCCTTCGAGGAAGAAGGCGATGACGAGGCTTGATCAGGTAGTTTCCATACACCCTACTCGTTTTTTCCTTGTTTTGTCAGTTTGTGTATGCACTGAGGACATTGCATGAAATAAGAATGGGGCGATAACTTGTAAATATTAGTCTTTTTTTATTTATATTTTTTTTAGTCAGTGTCCTCTAAGCCTTTCTTTTAAAAAAATGATAAAAATGTGTAGTGTCGTCTTAACTTTTATAAATTAAAAAAAGTAGAAAAAAATTAGACTCTTCCTGACGATGTATCTCCTAAACAGTTTTCTTGAGGGAATTAAGTCTAAAGAAAAAAAAGATTTTCTTTGTAGGTAGTATAGCAATTCCCCCTTGATTTTTCTTTGTGCCGCGGTTCTTTTCCAAGGGTTTTGGTTGAACCGGGTGTAGTTAGTTTTAATTTTTAGGAATAGAAACCACTGTGCTATGAATTGAATTGAAGCAATATCTCTTGACTTTGTTATACCTTGAGAATAGTGAGTACTCTGGTTGTGACGTTTAGGCTCAGTTTTTACTCTAGTATAAGTACTTTAAATTGTATATTCTTAAATTTACTTAACTGCTTTGACTAGAGTGTCGTGATAAAACCAATCCTGAGTGAGTTATGTGCCATGTGTGTATGAGGTTTGTGTGTATTCTGTGCATTGCAGTTGATGTCTAGAACTTGCCTCGTGTGTTTGCAAAGCAAAATAGTAGTCTTGTTCAGTCTAGGAAATGATATAGGTGTTTCGTTGTTGATCCATATATATATATATATATATNAAGAAAATTATAAAATTAGTAAACTATATATATATATATATATATATAGTTTACCCACCTAAATTTTATGTAACATAGTTAACCCCTTTGAGCCTATAATCATGTTTCATTGGTAACCACATTAGAAGTCTTACCCGTTTGTTTGAATTAACCATCTATTTGAATCTTGTTGCCTCTCATGAGCACTTGAATTGTTATGAATTATGTAAAAGTTAAAGTGCGGGGTGGTGGTTCGGCTTTTGAGTGGAACAAATGTCAAAAGTATAAAGGTGCACCGTTTTAAAAAATAATATAAATAAAATCCACTTGGATTGAAGAAAAAAAAAAGAAATAAAGAAAATATAGTTGTATTGTATGAAAAATATTTCTTGATGGTGGTGGCTAGTGATGTAATTGTGCTTAAAAAAGTATGGGGTAATATACATTGATGTGAAGGTGGAGGTTTGGTTTGACACAGGTATGGGCTTGAGTGTTAAAGCATATGTATTAAAGTTCTTAGGGAGGTGTAGTCACTCTTTTATCCAAATGTATCATACCCGACCCGCAGCCTACATTACAACCAATTAAAGTTCTACTTGATCCTAGACTGAATGAGCTCAATTAGTAGAGTATTACACTACGAGCAAGCCTATTTTCATCTTTTGTGGCATATGAATGTTATCTCTGAGAGCGAGTGAATTCTTCCTATCTTGAGTTCCTACGTTCTTAAAATTTATGGTGTGTGGAACTAATCTCTTTTGTTATGTGAGGGCACGTGATTCATGACGGAAAGATAATGTCATTGACCTCTATGTTAGAGTAAGTGAGTGAGTTATTGATAATGCATGGTACTTGTGAGTCAAATATTGAAGTGCTTTAATGTTAAACTATACTATATTTGCGCTTAATTGAGTTTATTTTATGTGTAGATACATTGGAGATGAAATTGGAGCAAAGTGAATATTTAAAGTGTAAATCATACTCAAAAATAATAGGAAAGAAGAAAGAAAGAATTGAGCAGAGGAAAAATAAAGCAGTAGGCGAAGCAAGCCCAGTGGCTCGCGTTAGAGCAGGCGAGGCGAGCTCTTTAGCTCGCGTAGAAGCGCGCGACGCACGGGTTATGGAGAGATCGAAGCACGCGGCAGGGCTTGCGCCGCACTGTCTGAGGCGAGGTGAAGCTCGCGTTTTGCCTCGCGAGCCTGATCTGTATTTTGAAAGCCTATTTTGTCTCCTTGTTGGACTTGGACTTGGGCTATGTCATTTAGGTCCTTTCCTACACATATAAATAGTCATTAAACACCATTTTTGAAGGAGTTTTTGTGACCTGAGGCAAGAATAGCTCGTGAAACACATTTTGGGAAAAGAATCATCGAGTTCTACATTCCTTCAGCTTTTCTTTGTAATTTATTTATGCAAAATACTTGAAAATTTTTACTATGAGTATGAGTAGCTAAACTTCTAATCTAGGGTTTTGATGGAACCTATTGGATGATGATTTTCCTATTACGTTTAACATAGAGTTGCTGTAACTTTTTTCTCTATTTGTTCAACTACGTTTGTATTGTGGTTGATTGAAGAACTCTCAATCGACTATGCCTATTTAGTGTGTATTGTTCGGAAGAGAATACATATTTAGGTAGTTGTTGAACAACATCACTCCTAACGTATGTGATGGAACAATACGGAGGGTTTAAAGGTGGGATTAGGAATAACGAAACCTTAGTGTGATCTGAGTGAGCCGTGACTTAGTGCCAGCTAGCGTAGTTCGGAAGAATATGTCTAGTAAATTGTGGTAGTTACTCGGAAGAGAATTACGACACTCAAAGTGATCATGATCGGTAGAGAAAACTTAGGCAAATTTATAGGAAACATGGCAGAAAGGATTCCAACAATAGGGAAAATCATAACCTTAAATCATTCCAAATCTTGTCTACAACCTATTCGTCGTTAGTTATTAATTACTGCGTTTTCATTACTTGATCTTTAGTTAGTAAACATCTAATTTGTTATTTAATATTTCTGAAGATTGATTGCGTGAATTTGTGCTAGTCTAGTAGTTGTGCTTAGTCGGCTAATTCCTTGTGGGATTCGGCTCCGGACTTGTTAACCAGATTATATTTGCAACTGACCGCTTAGTCTTTTTTATAAGGCATAGTTGGACGTGATCAATGATAAAAGCCAAAAAATATCGGAACAAATGAAGCTGCTATAGAGATGATTGACTGTTTATTCTTACTCCCTCCGGTTCATATTATTTGATTTTTTACCTTTTCATTTTGGTCCAAATTGAGTGGTGTCTTACATAATCAAGAAAGTATTTATTTTATGTTCTCAAATTTATCCTTGATTATTTATGCTTCCAACGTGAAAAATATAAGTTCTTATGTTCTTTATACTTATCAACTTAGAAAAATGCAAATTTAACTAAGGATAATGTAGTAAAAATTCTTTTTAATTTTTAGGACTAAGTAATTTCTTAAGGTGTGCCAAAGGCAAAAACACCAAATAATAATATAGACGGGAGGGAGGGAGTATCACTGAATCATACGTACTTAATTAATACGTATTGTTATATTAATTTTATGATTTAATTATGATACACATTTCCTCCATTAGTGTCTCAACATTCTGCAGTCATAATTTTGATTGTGGTTATATTTGGTTTCATTGACTTAATAGAGAAGAAATGAGTAATACACCTTTTCATTTTCAGTAATAGCACTCTCAATGTTTCCTAATGATATTTTGACATTAAAAAAGGGGCAAATGGTGGGGTTAAAAATCTTTTACTGTCTTTAATTAAATGCTACTTTATCGCCTTGTATTTAGGGTCATACCTTTAATTGATTTTTTTTTAGTTGTTTTCACACTTATTAAGAAATCCACTTTTTAGTATTAATTAATAATAAAATTGAACATATTAATCTTAATTTGTTCATTTGAAATACAACAAATACTTCTGACTCTTTAATTCAAGGACAACATTAAAAATAAAAAAAATATTCCCTCCTGATATCTGAAAAAAAATATTATAGACCACAAAAAAAATAAAAAAAAACAATTAAGTGGACCGGAGGAAATAAGTTTAATTTTCCCGTTAATGACGACCATTATCCCCTTCTGATATCTTTTCTGGTACAGATTTCAATTTTCAACAGACAAAAGTGTGTAATTTTTTTTGCAAATGATTCCACTTTATGCGTGTCTGCTGGGAACTGAAATGCACCAAAAGTGAACCGCCAATCCCAAAGTCTTTTCACTGCCTAACACTCCTACGAGTCAAACAACCTACTTTTTAGTTTTTACTATAATCAAATTAAAAGAATTTACCAAGTGAAACGCATTAGCTTTTCAAATACTCAAATCATGAGAAAAACTTACCCCGCTTTTATATTTATACTAAATCAATTAATGTATAATATATAACAATATATTTAATGTATTCTTTACGTTGGATCTGCGAAGGATAGTGTGTATGCAGTTCTTATCCTACCTTGTGATCGTGGAGATAAAAAAGCTATTTCCGATAAACCATCGGTTCAAGAAAAGCTATAAATTAATGCATAATATATGGCAATTAAATTGTTCCAGCGTTAATTGGTCTTAGTTTTGAAGTGATTTATGTATCAATAGTTTCCGGAGAAGTTAACGTCTAAGGTTAAATAGTTCATCTTAAGAATTAAGTACTATTATTCATAGTAGAAAATTCAATGGATTACAGGAAATGGACAGATTTAAAACGAAAAATGTTGTGCCTCATAATTTAACCTTCTGAATGAGGAGAGAAGCCCATTCCAGCTGGGACTTGATACGTGGAAAATAGGAAGAAATTTAAAAATAACCAGATTTACAAGTGGTCATTCAAAAATAGTCTCAGTTTCAAACGTAATTGAAATTTAACCATTTTTCATGTAAAGATAAATCTGAACAAAAATACTGCTCAAAATCCAAAAAATACTCCAGCATAATATACTGGAACTCCAGTATAATATTATATTGGAGTTCCAGGAAAGTATACCGGTTCAGCATAATATGCTGGAACTTTCCGCGTGTTGGAGTTCCAGCATAGTATGATGGAAGTTCATACACAGGTGCACCGAACTCCAGTATATTATGCTGGACCAATCTCTATTGCAGCAAAATAGTGACTATATTTTAATGATTTGGCAAACGTTGGCTATTTTTGAATGACCAGTTTGAAAACTGGCCAGCACGTGCTACTTTAACTAGAAAATGGCATTGGTAATCGATTGGCATTTCTGAGCCCAGTAAAATAAGTGTTACGATTTGGTTTAGGAGCCCAAAATCCATGATAATCAAGCCTCAAGCCTCAAGGGCGGAGGCACAAGCCGACCTATGATTTCGGCCAAACCCAATAGCTTGTGCTCAAATAGTGTTGTTTGATGATTTGAATTCATAATATATATATATATATATATATATATATATATATATATATATATATATATATATATATATATATATATATATATATATATATATATATTTTAAACATAGAACCCAATCACTAACACTTGAGGTCGTGGTCCTAAAAGTCAGAACCCACAAGGTTGAAATTCTGGCTCCGCCTCTGTCGAGTCTGTCACACCTCCTTTTTCCCGATAAAGGTGGGATAAGGGAGTTTTTCCAATTTAAGTTACATAATCGAATTTGGGATTATTTGTTTGTTTCAGGGTCTCCACCCGGATTTTTTACAGTGTTCCAAGACACCATTTATTTATTTTTTAATATCCCAAATGGAGGAAATTTTGACTCCATTAAAAGTCTGCGAACCAGAAGGCCGGGTAAGAAATTCTGTTAATCCGGGAGAAGGTGTTAGGAACTCCCGAATTTCGTGGTTCTAGCACGGCCGCTTAATGATTTATACTTGGCCTAAATTGTTTAATTACTGAGTTTACCTATGTGTATTTTTATATTTTTTTACTTCTTCTAATTATTCAAATATTTTTATATTTAAAGAATTATTTTAAGACGGGTTGCGTATGCGTATACCCGCTTGAATTTGATGCGTCAAAAATCATGTCACGCAGACATGTACATAATTTCACGACACTTGATTCATTTAAGAATATAGTCAAGGTTGCGCAAGAGCGTATTTTGGTTTTAAAATCGAGATCACGTCACGCGAACATGTACACAATCATTGTAATAATTGAAATTCCGCTCCTAAAGGTATCTCTACGAATGTTAATTTTAAGCTTTATTCGTGTCACGTAAACGTGTACACAATTTTAAGAAAAGTATTTGTTACTAGAAAAGTTATTCTTTATTCAAAGTTACGCGAACGTATACTTTGATTTTTTTTTAAAGTGTTCAAGAATTCTAAAAGATATCAATTACCCACTTAAGGACGGGTCTAAGAACTTTTGTTACTTCTAAAAAATCGTCTTCCTAAATAACTTGTAAGATTAATATGGAGGTCAAAGAAATATTTGGACTACAAAATGTAGGTTTGTTCAAGGTCTTTTAAAACTAAGTTTGTTACAGATCTAAGATAAGGATGTGGGCTGCCTAGAAGTATTAGAAATCTGGCCCAGTTTTCGTGCTTAAGTACTGGGCCGGTCATATTTTATCAATTCTAGACACAATCTTCCCATCTTTGAATTTAATTCACACAACTTCTTCTATTTTCATAGCCTTTTTACGTCTAAAATTTTACTGTTTTACCAAAAATTCTAATTTAATATCTTTCTTATTTTATTTTGGTCTTTTATCTTCATTCTAGAAGTTTCTTAAGTTGTTAAAGCAAAGATTTCCTCAGCTAAAGTTCCTAAACTAACCTGAAATCAGGGGTTTAAGCATAGTAACACGAAAAAACAAGATCACATAAAACTACGAAACCCTAAACAATTCAGACAATCAGCAAGACCGGAAATTAGACCTAGGAGACTATTTTCAGGATAACAAATAAAGAATAGGGTCCAAAGAAGTACCAGTTAGTCGGAAAAATACTTCGCCGAAAAAGTTGAGGTCACCGAATTTTGACCGGACTCTAGTGGGTTTGAAAATGAGTCAAACCCACGTGAATCAATTGCTCTTGTCAAGAGCAACTGATTCACGTCGGTTTGGGCCATTAATTTACTTGATTTTGTCCTGAGTTAGGGTTTTGAAAATTTTCTGATTTTTTGATCTGGAATTAGTGGAGTTTGGGAGGTTTTTAGGAAAAACTAATGAGAGATTGTGGTTGAGGGGCAGAAGGAGATAGTCTGGTAGAGTTTTGGGTTGATTTGGAGGTGGTCCGCCGCTGTGAGGCGATTTTCGATCGGCGGACCACGGCGGAGAAGGCGGGGGGAATTCAGGACGGCTAGGGTTTGGGGGTTTAGGAGAGACGGGTGAATGGGGGTGTTTGAGATAGGGGTAGGGGATGTTATGACAGTTAAACATGGAAGGGGTTATGAGTTGCGGACTGTTGGATTAGAATGATCCAACGGTTGAGATTTGAGAGGGCGAAACTGGGTCGTTTTGGGGGAGTGGTGGACTGGACGGGTTATAGGGTAATTGGGTTGGGGTATTTAGAGGGGATTGGGCCTGGTTTAATATCAGCCCAGTCCGATTTGCCTTTACAAATTCACATTAACAAACTAATCAAATTAATCCTAATTAAATTCTAAAAATATATTAATTTTAACACAATTTCATTATAATTTAACTAATGAGTCAATTTTAACAATAAAGCCATTAATTAATACACATAATTACTTAAAGAACAAATTGTTGTAATTTCTTTCTAATAAAATGATTAGTTATGTAACTAAGTATTAAATTAAATCAAAACCTTAATTATGCATGCTAATAACAAATTTCTAAGTATTTTTGTTATTTTTTATTTTATAAATTTTTAAAAGATAAAAATAAAATATGATCATAAATGCAAATAATTAACAAAATAAACACTGAAATTCACACAAAAAATCTAACTATGAATAAAATTAATTTGTTTATTAAATTTTATAGGAGTATTTTAATTGGTGAAAAATTACATGCTCACAGCTGCCCCTCTTTACTCGGAAACACGAAGAGTTTCGGGCAAAGACAAAGTGAGCAGTTATGAACAACTTTTACCCGTTCAAATACTCCATGAGAAGCACTTTGGAAAAGTTTGACCGAACATTGCTTCAAAGGTTGCCTAAATATCCTTGGCTATAAAGGAATCAGGTTAGTGTAGTTTTGGGAGTTTTGGTAGCTGGGACTACCGGATAACTGTGATTTCACTGCGGCTGTTGCTGCTGTTTATTGCTGTTGAGCTCCTTATTACACCAAAGTAACAAAACGAAAAAGACTAACTACGTCTATCAGCTACTAGTTACAAGGTCCCTACACTCTATGGCTTGGTCTTGAGTCTTGGCTTTTGCTGACTCTGACCTGGATCTTGATTCTTGGTAGCCGCAGATGCCGGTTTCATCTTCTCGTCTTCTGGATCAAGGCCGGATATACATAATGGATGACTCCAATCCCTTGTTGACCATAGTTTGGAAAGCCATCAACTACGGAATAAGATCCTAAGTTGGAAAATATCATCGGGTTATGCCGACATCAACTAGGGAATGGGACCCTATGTTGGAAAAATCATTGGGTTATGACGGCATCAACTAAGGAGTGGGATCCTAAGTTGGAAAAATCATCGGGTTATGCCGGCATCAACTAAGGAATGGGATCCTAAGTTTGAAAAATCATCGGGTTATGCCGGCATCAACTAAGGAGTGGGATCCTAAGTTGGAAAAATCATCGGGTTATGCCGGCATCAACTAAGGAATGGGATCCTAAGTTTGAAAAATCATCGGGTTATGCCGGCATCAACTAGGGAACGGGATACTAAGTTGGAAAAATCATCGGGTTATGCCGACATCAACTAGGGAATCGGACCCTCTGTTGGAAAAATCATCGGGTTATGCCGGCATCAACTAAGGAGTGGGATCCTAAATTGGAAAAATCATCTGATTATGCCGACATCCACTAAGGAGGGGGATCCTGAGTTGGAAAAGTCATCGGGTTATGCCGGCATCAACTAGGGAATGGGATCCTAAGTTGGAAAAATCATCGGGTTATGTTGGCATCAACTAAGGAGTGGGATCCTAAGTTTGAAAAATCATCGGGTCATGTCGGCATCAACTAGGGAACGGGATACTAAGTTGGAAAAATCATCGGGTTATGCCGACATCAACTAGGGAATCGGACCCTCTGTTGGAAAAATCATCGGGTTATACCGGCATCAACTAAGGAGTGGGATCCTAAGTTGGAAAAATCATCTGATTATGCCGACATCCACTAAGGAGGGGGATCTTGAGTTGGAAAAGTCATCGGGTTATGCCGGCATCAACTAGGGAATGGGATCCTAAGTTGAAAAAATCATCGGGTTATATCGGCATCAACTAAGGAGTGGGATCCTAAGTTGGAAAAATCATCGGGTCATGCCGGCATCAACTAAGGAGCGGGATCCTAAGTTGGAAAAAATCATCGGGTTATACCGGCATCAACTTGGGGATGGGACCCTATGTTGGAAAAATCATCGGGTTATGCCGTCATCAACTAAGGATTGGGATCCTAAGTTGGAAAAATCATCGGGTTATGCCGTCATCAACTAAGGATTGGGATCCTAAGTTAGAAAAATCATCGGGTTATGCCGGCATCAACTAGGGAATGGGATCCTAAGTTTGAAAAATTCATCGGGTTATGCCGGCATCAACTAGGGAATGGGACCCTATGTTGGAAAAATCATCGGGTTATGCGGCATCAACTAAGGAGTGGGATCCTAACTTGGAAAAGTCATCGAGTTATGCCGGCATCAACTAAGGAGTGGGATCCTAAGTTGGAAAAATCATCGGGTTATGCCACCATCAACTAAGGAGTGGGATCCTAAGTTGGAAAAATCATCGGGTTATGCCGGCATCAACTAGGGAATGAGACACTAAGTTGAAAAATCATCGGGTTATGCCGGCATCAACTAAGGAGTGGGATCCTAAGTTGGAAAAATCATCGGGTTATGCCGGCATCAACTAGGGAATGAGACACTAAGTTGAAAAATCATCGGGTTATGCCGGCATCAACTAGGGAATGGGACCCTATGTTGGAAAAATCATCGGGTTATTCTGGCATCAACTAAGGAGTGGGATCCTACATTTAAAAAATCATCGGGTTATGCCGCCATCAACTAAGAAGTGGGATCCTAAGTTGGAAAAATCATCGGGTTATGCCGGCATCAACTAAGGAGTGGGATCCTAAGTTTGAAAAAATCATCGGGTTATGTCGGCAGCAACTAGGGGATGGGACCCTATGTTGGAAAAATCATCGGGTTATGCCGGCATCAACTAAGGAGTGGGATCCTAAGTTTGAAAAAATCATCGGGTTATGTCGGCATCAACTAGGGGATGGGACCCTATGTTGGAAAAACCATTGGGTTATGTCGGCATCAACTAAGGAGTGGGATCCTAACTTGGAAAAATTATCGGGTTATGACGATATCAACTAAGGAGTGGGATCCTAAGTTGGAAAAATCATTGGGTTATGCCGGCATCAACTAGGTAATGGGATCCTAAGTTGGAAAAATCATCGGGTTATGTCGGCATCAACTAGGGAATGGGAACCTATGTTGGAAAAATCATTGGGTTATGCCGGCATCAACTAAGGAATGGGATCCTAAGTTGGAAAAATCATCGGGTTATGCCGGCATCAACTAAGGAGTGGGATCCTAAGTTGGAAATGTCATCGGGTTATGCCGACATCAACTAAGGAGTGGGATCCTAAGTTGGAAAAATCATCGGGTTATGCCGGCATCAACTAAGGAGTGGGATCCTAAGTTGGAAATGTCATCGGGTTATGCCGACATCAACTAAGGAGTGGGATCCTAAGTTGGAAAAATCATCGGGTTATGCCGACATCAACTATGGAGTCGGATCCTATGTTGGAAAAATCATCGGTTTATGCCGGCATCAACTAACAAGTGGGATCCTAAGTTGAAAAAGTCATCGATTTATGCCGGCATCAACTAAGGAGTGGGATCCTAAGTTGGAAAAATCATCAGGTTATGTCGGCATCAAATAAGGAGTGGGATCCTAAGTTGGAAAAGGTGTAGCTAGGGATTGGAGGCCCTATACTACTTTGGGTTTGAATTTTTTTGACATCATTTATTCTTCTTATTTTTAATTATTGTCAGAGAATGAGTAATTGTGGGAAAGAATTTTAGAGGAAACTTTCCTTTTTGGAGTTGTTGCTGCAAAGCCGCTTCTAACTCTTGCGCAGTTTCTTTTTGGTTGCACCTGCTTTTTGCGAGGTTGCTTTCGGGTTACACTTGTTGCTTCAAACAAAGAACAATTTTCAGTTTGAAATGGTGGTTGCTTTTGCGGCCTTGATTATTTCAACTGCTTGATCTCGGCCCGTCTTTTGACGAAGATCTCAACTGCTCCTTGCTGGGTGATTTTATTTCTAACCCTGGAGATCTTGGCTTTTCCGATTTTGCCATGGCGATGGGTCGCGTGGGACCCAACCTTTGACTTTATTCTGTCTTTGTAGGTTTTTCACTTTTGACTTGTTTTTCCTTTTCTTTTTTTTCCTTTTGGACTTTCGGAGTATTGGGGAAATTTTGGCTCCTCCACTTTGCTGCAACGGCTAGTCGCGTGGGACTTAACCTTTTCTAACTTTATTTTGCCTTCATTTGCCTTTCATTTTAGCTTTTTATTCCAATTCAAAGCATTCAAAGATCTTGGTTTTTCGGACCTTGCGAGGCGGTTAGCTACGTGGAATTCAACCTTTTCAACTTCATTTTTCTTCATGGGCACTTTAATTTGATTTTCTCCTCCCGAGAGTTGTGAGTTTGAAGCGTTGGCCCCTATGGCTAGTTGAGATCGACTTGATGCACCTGACGAAGCTGGGCCTTTTGCATATTAGCCCGTGTCAAATGAGAGCCCTGTAAATCAGTTTATCCATCCTTTCTTTGTCTTACTTTAGGAATAGAGTTAGACATAAAGGGATTGAAAGAAAATAAACAAAAGAACAGAAAAAATGAATTTAGACAAGAAATATCCCTTTCGGGGAAGGAAAGAAGGACTTATCTGGAGTGTATGCGTGTCACGACCCAAATTTTCCTCCGTTGGATATCGTGATGGCACCTAGTCTTAGGCACTAGGTAAGCCTAACAAGTCCACTTAACGACAACAATAATAAAAGAATTATAACAATCTCGATATAGACATCTTGACAGAGTTTATAATTTCCCAAAACCCGATAAATACAAGTCATAAGCTCTACAAAATCTTTCTATCAAATCTAAATTCAACTGTCTAGGAATAAGTAAGTACAGTTGAATAGAAATAAAACAGGAAGGTGACTCCGAAGCCTGCGAACGCAGCAGCATGTTACCTTGAGTCTCCTCAGCAATGATCTGCGCAGCTGCTAATAACAATAACCTGGATCTGCACACAAAAATGTGCAGAAGTGTAGTAAGAGAACACCACAGCGGTGCCCAGTAAGTATCAAGACTAACCTCGGTGAAGTAGTGACGAGGACTAGTCAAGACACCACCGGTCTAATAAGTAAAAAGGCATAAATGTATAAATGACCGAAACATAATATCTATCTAAAGATTTTTCAATATAATTAATGATACGATCGAATAATACGGAAGAAAATTTAATAGTTACGATCAACGAACAACATAATAGAAATATGCAAAGAGAATGAATGCAATCCAAATGGCGGGAATCACAACCCAATAAAAGCACTAGCAACTCAGCACTGCATCAATTTATTCACGTTAGGACTTAGCCAATAAACTCAATAAAACTGATCAAACCTTCGAGTGAAAATTGTTAAATCGTGAGTTTATTTTGAAAACTTTAAGATATAATCATTTCAGAATAGAGAAATTTCTTCTTTGAAACATACTTTCTCTGAATGTATATTTATATATTTTTATAAAGAGAAATCTTTAAAACATAGTCTCTTCAAATGCGTGGTGTTCAACTATACTTTCCCAAATACTGCTCTTTCAAATATCATCAAAATATGTGATGTTCAAATATAATTTCCCAAATACTACTCTTTCAAATATCATTTTTTTCTGCAAGACAAATACTTTTCAAAATATACTTTCGAAATAGAAGTCCTTCAGACATAACTTTTCCTGGAGATAATTTCTTTTCANTATATATATATATATATATATATTCTTCGATCCAAATCTCCTCAATGATAAAACCACCGGAACCTAGTCCGCAACTCAGAATTTGTCATGCAATGCAGTTCAGGGAGAAATCTCCCGGAATCTCGTCCGTAGTCCCAATTTAGATATGCAGTGCAGTACATAGGAAAGCTCCCGGATCTCTGTCCGTAGTCCCAATTTAAATATGCAGTGCAGTACAGGGGGAAAGCTCCCGAATCTCTGTCCGTAGTCCCAATTTAAATATGCAGTGCAGTACAGGGGGAAAGCTCCCGAATCTCTGTCCGTAGTCCCAATTTAAATATGCAGTGCAGTGCAGGGGGAAAGCTCCCGAATCTCGATCCGTAGTCCCAATTTGAATATGCAATGCAACCACTGAGGAAAACAACCAGAATGCGACAGAAACAACATATGTTGCCACAACAGGCGCAAAAGCAAATAAGACAGAATGCAAAGTGCGATGAGCAAATCAATACAAAGACTTAAATCACAAAAATGGTAAAAACTCACTCATAAGAAGTAGCCACTAGAAGGAATGCCAAGCACAAAGAGAGAACAACATAACGAGGGAAAAACAAGACAAATATAACAACAATTCTATATATTCAAGTTCACAACCATGAAACCAAATCATCCCGGTAAGGGAATCAGCTATAACCAATCTCACTTAGACAATTAGCTTCA